>JAUTDX010002418.1:0-71021 GCA_030844895.1 Ambrosia x helenae | reverse complement strand
GGTTAGGACGTGTTTGGGATTTGATGATATACCCGTTTACCCGATAAAGTATACGTGTTTGTTTACCCTATTAGATACCCGATATAGTTTCTTATGTATATAGCTTTTTAAATATGTATGCATAATATATCTAATTGTCTATCTAGTGTTGAAAAAATGGTAGTGAAAATGAGTTTTTC
Source organism: Ambrosia x helenae (assembly GCA_030844895.1). Classification (NCBI taxonomy): domain Eukaryota; kingdom Viridiplantae; phylum Streptophyta; class Magnoliopsida; order Asterales; family Asteraceae; genus Ambrosia; species Ambrosia x helenae. The sequence goes on along the minus strand of JAUTDX010002418.1, from coordinate 70,842 downwards.
ACTATTTTGGACTTAAAGAAATATATTTATGTATGTGTTATATAAATAATTATTTCTGGGTTTGTATACTATGTTGTGAGAGCATCACAACAAACCAACCATGTCCAAAATAGAGCTAAGATGAATGAGATATCGAAGCTTGAAAGTTGTAGGTTGGAACAACCAAAGATAAGAAAATGGATTAAGTTTTGTCCCACATTGGTGTGGGTGACAAAACATGAAGTGGTCTAGTACATGGCGGAAAGACCAGGTAGCGTCCTGGTCTCCGCGTTGACGTAAACCGTAACAAGTGGCGTGCAGGACCAGATGCATTCAGGTCTGCGCACGTGACGTTCGCGTGGCGGGTTCCATATGATACGAGTCGTCATCCGCGGATGACATAGCGTTATGTGCGCGGGGACTATAGCGCATGACCAGGTAGTGCCTAGCGCCTGGTCAGCGCACGTCATCATGTTCTGCGGGCTGGCGCTCAGCTCCTACACAGTCTCGGGTTGTTAGTAAAAGGCTGTTTCAACTCGTATCGGTTTCGGGTCCTTGGACTGTTTTAAACTCGTCATAACTAGAATATGGGAGTTACAGTCAAACCACTTAAGTCCATGATTATTGCAATTATTATTGTTTATTACAAGATTAATAATCTAATTAATTACAATATTAAATTGCAAGAATGTTTCATATTGTTGGTCAATATAAAATGTGAGTCTATGGACTCCATTTTTACGAGATAGAGAAGAATGAAAAATGAATTTTCTCTAAGACAATTTTATCACAGAAACATTTCTTATCTTTGAGAGGAGGACTCTCATTTGTTCTATTACTACTTTCTTTTTCCTATTTTACAAACACAAATAACATGGTGTAATTTCGGGCTCAAGACCATCTCCGGCAGTACGACTACTGTTCCGGTTGTTGTACCCTGGGAGACAGACCGTCTGAGAGGAGGCGCGGAATCTGTTTTAAGGGCCCCGTGTCAAACACGATCCTCAACCAAAACCGTCAACGACAATTTGTTCATTCTTGCAGCGGAGCGCTACACAAGATGGTTCGGTTGAATTTTTCTAAAGTAATCGGCTTGAATCAAGATTCGGTACATTTTATTTGTATTTTATTTATTTATTTAGTTTTGTAATCGGTTTTGTACTTTTATATTTCCTACGAATAACGAGAGTCTCGTTATTATTTCATTTTATTATTATTTTAATAAAATTGTGAACCCTATCTCCTACATCTAGATTGTCGTCTTATGCTAAAAACACTAAAACTTAGTGTATACTAACTGTTATCTATGTTTTTCAGTGTTTTTATATGATTTAAGTATTTTACATCTATATACTATAATCATTTACATATATATTTAGTGATCAGTGATGTTAGCTGTAATTGGTTAGTAGTTACCCAATAGATACTCGACGGGTTTTAGTCGGATATACCAATGGGTAAGTTGTAAAAATTAAACGTGTTTACCCGAAACCCGTGGGTATACCTGATACCCAATAGGTAATTACCCGATACAAACACGACAGGTTTTCGGACGGGCTTGAGACAAGCATACCTAATCAGGTATGGGGTTAGGATTATACCTAAACCAGTCCCAAACCTGACCCATTACCATTACTAAGTCCTAACAGGTCAGCCTAATTCCGTTATATAATTATAAAAAAAATTATATATATACATTTACCAAATGTTTGCAATAGTAACTCTTTTGCCTTTTAGTGGTTTCGTCTTTTAGTCGTTTTGGCTTTTAGCGAAAACTTTTTTCCTTTTTTTTTCTTTTGTCTTTTACATATTTTTCCCTGTTTTGTCGTTCATTTAAATTTTCGTTGACGAGTACAGCACGTGTCAGTACTTAACTCCGGTTGCAGCCGTTGCGAAATCTGAGTCTATTTATTTTGCAACGACGATAATAATCGTAAATCTGAGTCGGTTAGTTTATTTCTTTTTCCCCTTTCGTTAATCAAAATATTTACGTCGGTTTTGTTTGTCGGGATATGCAATCGTTGTGTTGCCAGTTGTTGTGATCGTGGAGGTTAAGTAATCACTGCCCAATATCAAGGTCCCGACGCGTAGCGCGGGATAAAGATCTAGTTGTGTATATTTTTGAATGTCGGCTTTTGCATTTCAAATACGACAAACCGTTGCATGATTGCATCCTAGGTGTTGGGCCTTGTTGTGACCCAAGTTATAAAGAAATTGGCCCATAAACAGTTACGTTTGTAAAGAAAACAAAAGAATGATAATCGATTTTCTTTTAAAAATTATTTGTAAAAGAGAAATATTTTATTTACAAATTTGTTTATGATATTTAAGATATAAGCACAATTGGACCATGTATGATTAGTTTGCATGGTTTGTATCTTAAAGACAAATGGTTTTTATTTTTCCTTGAAAAAAGACAATGGTTTTAAAACCGGACTACACCAACCGGTTTGGTAGTTAAAACCAAAAGCCTTACATACTTGAATGAGCCAGAAAACTGTCTAAAAAGATCAGATGGTTTTTGTGAGAATCAGTTAACAGGGTTGTATTGGAAAAAAAAAACGATACGATAGATAGTGTATGTGAACAAAACTTTAAGAGGGTCTACTAGCTTATGTTCTTTTGCTAATGTTATAAAAAAGTTTTAGAAAAACATAGTTCTTATCACCAATGTTATAAAAAAGTTTTAGAAAAACATAGTAAGACTCAACTCAATTCCAGTTCCAACTTTCAACTAAGAAACGAAAACTCATACTTGGGATCATTCTTATATCATGGTGGGTGATATAGTGTTTTCAAAATAATGCGTTTTTTTTTCTCTTGATATGCGTTACTTTTTATTCTATTCTTACTTTTTTTTTTGTGGTTGAGTAATATGAATAGAAAATTATGTGTCTCATGGTAGAGTGGATGGTGAATACTCTCCTTGTTATGTAACTTCTACCTTGTTTCATTGCCAGCGCTACCTGTGGGCGGGCACCTAAGATGTGTTTTCACCCAGAGACGTATGGAGAGTTTTTGTAACCAATTGGTGGGTACCCCGTATAGTCAGAATATCGTTTGTTGTCAGTTAAAAAATACCAAAAAATAAAATATTATCATAGGTTACACATTCTTTTATCTTTGTTTAGGACGGAAAACTATCAAGTCAAGATTACTAGTTAAACTCAAGTATTTTTATAAACCTTTTCATATATTGATCAAGTCCTTTGTTTATTTACGATAATTGTTTTTATTTTCTTAAAGTCTTAAGATCGTAATAGGCTTACATGATGATTTATAACGATGGGTACAATTGGTAACAAAAGATAATATAGTTAGAGTCAGTGTTGTAAGAATTGTTACGCGATAGTTAACCGGTAGCGTACCGACTAGTAATCAATCAAGATTAATAGGGATTAATCGGATTAAGATTTAATATGTAATTTTCAATTTTATGTGTATATTACAAACATTTATATGCGGTTTTGTAACAGTACTGATTTCTGAAAAGATTAACATGGACCATTGTAAGACACCCTAGGCAAATCCCACATCGGCCATGGCCAGGAGAGATCCTTGGTTCATAAGTAATCCAAAGCCTCTTAAATCACCAACGCGTTTTGGGCTTAATGCTAGTGGATGAGAGGAGAACTCCACAGTTAAGCGTGCTCAGGTGGGAGTAGTATCAGGATGTGTGACCTCCTGGGAAGTCTCCACCGAAGCAACCAAAAACAAATCCGTGAGCTCTGGATGGGCAACCCATCGGGGCAAAGCGGACAATATTGGTGGTGAGAGGAGCCAGATGTTACAAATGGTATCAGAGCCACTCCTGTGCCGTTCGGAATGGTGGGGCAAACCTCATCGAGGACGATGAGTCCCTAAGGGGGGTGATTGTAACAGTACTGATTTCTGAGGATATTAACATGGACCATTGTATGACACATTGACACCCTAGGCAAATCCCACATCGGCCGTGGCCAGGAGAGATCCTTGGTTCATAAGTAATCCAAAGCCTCTTAAATCACCAACGCGTTTTGGGCTTAATGATAGTGGATGAGAGGAGAACTCCACAGTTAAGCGTGCTCAGGTGGGAGTAGTATCAGGATGGGTGACCTCCTGGGAAGTCTCCACCGAAGCAACCAAAAACAAATCCGTGAGCTCTGGATGGGCAACCCATCGGGGCAAAGCGGACAATATTGGTGGTGAGAGGGGCCGGATGTTACAAATGGTATCAGAGCCACTCCTGTGCCGTTCGGAATGGTGGGGCAAACCTCATCGAGGACGATGAGTCCCTAAGGGGGGGTGATTGTAACAGTACTGATTTCTGAGGATATTAACATGGACCATTGTATGACACATTGACACCCTAGGCAAATCCCACATCGGCCGTGGCCAGGAGAGATCCTTGGTTCATAAGTAATCCAAAGCCTCTTAAATCACCAACGCGTTTTGGGCTTAATGCTAGTGGATGAGAGGAGAACTCCACAGTTAAGCGTGCTCAGGTGGGAGTAGTATCAGGATGGGTGACCTCCTGGGAAGTCTCCACCGAAGCAACCAAAAACAAATCCGTGAGCTCTGGATGGGCAACCCATCGGGGCAAAGCGGACAATATTGGTGGTGAGAGGGGCCGGATGTTACAGGTTTTGTTATTTTAACACCTTCTTCGACCCATATTTTGAAGTAAATAGGATAAATTTGCCGCAATTTACAAGTTTTGTCCGGAATCTGCCGGAATTTACAGGTTCTGGCTAGAATTTGGCTGGAATCACAAGATTGCTTGCGATTTTTGGCCAATTTTGACCGGATTTGACCACTGTTGACCGCCTAATGATTAATTGAGTGATTAGTTCAAAATTACTCGGTGAACCACCGATTAACGATTAATCGACGACTAATCGAAGGCTAGGCATGATTTTTACAACCATGGCTATATTATATAAAAGTCCCATTTGAGCCATTTATGATGTTGTAACTTTATCTATTTTTCATTGTTTTTATACGCAAATATACATCAGAAAAATATCAGGAATGCTAGATATATACATAGAAAGTTTAGCTTAGAAAGACAATTCAACTTTTTTACAACCAGAGGCATAATAGGACTCAAAGTCACAAAATATAAAATGTCAAACTACCAAGTCTAGATGTATCAAATCAAACACAATCATACCAATTACATTTTAAATCTTCTTAATCAATACGTGGTGGGGGATTAACCTTATGCCATCCGAGAATCATATGTTTTCAATTCAGTTGTGGAAAGCAAATTCATGCCATCCACAAATCAAACACCCCCCAAACAGCCTTATGGTTTATACATTTCATAAGGTCTTGAGCTATTATTCTACAAAATATACTTACAAAATATACTAAGCACATATGCTAATTTAGTCCAACAAATCACTCAAATGCACATTTACATATACGATATAAATCACTGGCGGATCTAAAAATGAATTTCAGTAGTAACGTTTTTCATTTTTTTCATTTTAGTAGCAACGTTTTCCAAATTTCGTAAAAAAAACCAAATTTTCCACTACGCGCGCGAAGTTGAGCAGCAACGGACGCGACACCTAGTTATACACTAGGTCCGCCCCTGATATAAATGTGTTACACATTACAAAATTTTGGACTATCTATGTAATTTTCCATAATTAGGGACTATTTTCCAAACTTTGTAAAACCATAACGACTTTAGGGGGGACGGGGCGCCACCTGAATTGGCCACGGGTACCAACTACCAGTACGGTATCACCGCCGCCATACACGCTGGTAGTGATTCCGTGGACCGTTTTACTGGTGTTCTTTACCGTGCTGGTACCGTTGATTTCTTTTATTTTTGACATTTTTATATACCTTTTTTTGTGATTTCTTTTATTTTTACCATTTGTTTTATGTAAATCTCTACCTTTTTTAAACGGTTTGTTTAATAGGAACATTAAAGATAAATAAACATAAAAAAACTAAAATTCATAACTATTAAACATAAAAAACTAAAAATAAAATACATTAAAAGAAATAAAAAAAACCTAAAGTTGGCGCAAACAGTTGCCATGCCTCGACATGGTCAAAGCTGCTGTCGTATCGAGCCGCATACTCCACATGCGTGAGCTCGATAGCCAACTCCGGGTCAATGCCCGGCTCCTCCCTCAACGTGTTCTGGTACATGCTGGTCCACCGATCACACTTATTGGTGAGATCGGTCCACTTCCGCTGCAGGCTGACGGTTGTGCGGTCATTGGTGCCAACGTCGCATCGGCCAGTACACGTACCCAAAAAACCTGCGAACGACATTGTTGAAGTGTCGGGTCGTTCGAGGCGTCTTGGTAGCATATCACCAATGCAATCTCTTCTTCGGTGGTCCAACGAGTCATCTTCGTGTGTGTTTCTTTGTATAAACGGTGGTAAAAAGTGTGTTTTAACCCCACCGTATGCTAAGTTTATATATAAAAAATTTCGAACGGTTTGCTGGAACGGTATCAATGCCATTCAATTCGATTCGATTGAACGGATTCCATACTGAATTATAACCGTGAGGTTTGGATCCAATTTATAGAATAAGTAAATCGGTATAATGCATACCAAATATAAGATTTGGTAGATAACTAGAATTCTAGATACATGAAGATGGATCTAACCGCAATGGAAGGACTTGACATCTCTAATGTCAATATAAATAACTCCACACCATCGTCATATGCATGTAACCTTACCATATGGTACCGACTACCGAGGAGATATTCAAAGCAGTGGCGATCCTTTTAAGGGGCGGGAGGGACGGTCGACCCCCCCAAATTTTCGCTCAGAAGTTCCGATTATATAGTGTTCGTATAGAAATTTTTGGTATATAAGGTTTCGACCCCCCGAAACTAGTGACTTCCAACCCCCTGAAGTTTCGGGTCAAGATTCGCCACTGATTCAAAGAAACATACTCCACTTATTCATAGGAGGGAGAATAGAGGTTATGCCCACCACCCCTTTCTGGTTAATCGGTTTAAGCCAACAAACATTTATCTTGTTATCAATTAAGTTTCTAGTGTCGTTGAATACAGTTTGATATGAATTTGATCTAAAATAATTGGTGTCTTGTTAAAAGCCCCAAATACTAATAGTATATTGTTTTTGAATTCAACAAATTTTATATGGGTTATCACCAATACAAAATTAGAAACTTATTTAACCAAAATATGAAAGTATGCTTAAATTAATAAATATTACAAAACACAATAAAAGTAGTAGTTTTTCTAAGTAAGCAAATCCAACCGTGTATCTTCTTTGATCATTTCGGTAACTGTCCCCCCGACCTTAGCTTAGCTTAACGGAGCCAAGTTTAATACACATTCAAAGTTTTGACGGAGTAGAGGCTTTATACAAATTAATACTACACAAATTCCGTATTCCCTCTCTTAATACCCAATATAATACATATATGCGTCTCAATACAAAATAAAAACAAGCAGTACAATTAACTAATGATTCGGTCCAGGTTCTAAACATTACGTCCACTAATCCAATTTATTAAATACATGTAACCGAAACCAAACCTCTTTACTCAATCACCAAAAATAAGCCTAAGGGGTGTGGTACTGTCGGGGAGAAGGTGCCACCTCCTCACCTTGGCCACCTCATCACCGAAAAAAGAAGAGAGAGAGATAGAGAGAGATCGTGGCAGACAGGGAGATCTCACCGATAGCACGGAAGTTTGGTCGGGGGTGGGGGGGGGGGGGAGGGGTTCCCCGACGGGAAAGAGCTCCACCTTAGCTCCCGTTCCCTTACTTGTCACCGTACCCCTCAGCCTAATAAAACCCAACAATCAGTTTCCACTTTCTCCCCCAATTACTCAATTAGTAACCCATAATTGTCATTAACTTATTCATAACACCAATAATAACACACACACAAAAAAAGACTTTCTAATTTGAACCAAAATAATACGTAACCGATATTTCAAACGACCAAATCAACACCAACAAACTAAAAAAAAATGATTTAAAAAACAATTCTATATTAACAAAAGTAATAATAATATCTAGTATTTTGGTGGTGAGATAAGACTTAGGGCCATATGGTTCTGGGTTCGAATCTCACAAAGGGGGTTTTCTGACTTTCTCATAATAATGAGTTTCCTCCTGAATTGGTGACTTAGTGGTGAAATATAATCGCGTGGCAACACTAGTGGCACGATGATACTCCACTGTTGGCCGTTCAAAAAAAAAGTATCAGTATCACAAATGCATCACATCATATCTTAACACCTTGTCCAACATATGTTTGTTAGGGCATGTTTGGCTCTCCATTTTTTCCCCTCCTTTTAACTTATGACTTATGGGGAAAAGGAGAAAATGGAAGAAAAGTGTTTGGGTAATTGTTGGAAAAGGAACTTTTGAAGGAAATTGTGCTTTGAAAAGGAGAAAATGGGGCAAAAGTCAGAAGTCACAATTTGTAACTTCTGGGGAAAAGGAGCTTTTGAGGGTGGAGAAGTCAAAAGGAGAAATGGAAATGGAGAGCCAAACATGCCCTTACTTTATTTGCATTTCTCAGAATAACGGTCACTCACTCACTCATAATAATATTCCAATAATAATCCAATAATAACAATAATAATTTGCTCAAACTCTCGCCGGAAAAGAAGATCCAACTCATCTAACAAAAACCCACAAACCCAATTTTCACAAAGGTTCAAACTTTATTAGATTATTATTATATGAATAAAACAGATGGGTGGGGTGACGTCATCAATAGCAGCTAAGTTCGCCTTCTTTCCACCAACTCCGCCGTCGTACACGGTGGAAGATGACGGTGGCGGGCGGTTGGTTATACCGGAGGTGGGTCACCGTAGAGAGGGTGTGGAGGTGTTGAAGGTTAGGACTAAGAGAGGGAATGAAGTGGTTGTGGTGTATATAAAACATGTTAAAGCTAATGCTACTGTGTTGTATTCTCATGGGAATGCTGCTGATTTGGGTCAGATGTTTGAGCTGTTTGTGGAGCTCAGCCTTCGTTTGAGAGTTAATCTTGTTGGGTATTCTCTCTCTTTTTTTTTTTTTTGAATTTTAGTTTTGATTCTTTTGGTTTGATATTATGTTTTGTTGGATTTGTTTGAGTTTGGTTTGTTGGGTATGAAGTTATGATATTGTTTGATTATGGTTTATATGGAAATCTTGCTGCTCAATTAGGGATTTTTTAAAAATCTTGCTGTTCAGTTAGGACGCTATTAGGTTCCTTGATAAAGTGCGGCGTAACTTGCCCGTAATTACCCGACCCCTAAGAACCAAGGTTTTATTTTCCCTTTTCAGTAGGATAGGTTTTGCTTGTTGGACATAATATTTATTTATCCTAAGTTTAGTATGTAAATTAGTATTATTATTGTATAACCTAAGGTAGTGGCGGTTATGGTGGTTAAAATTGAACCATTGTGTCGGTTCACCAAAGGGTGTCACACCCCTTCACCACATATAAATAGCCCCATACCCTTTCATTTGTATTTGGATGATTTCTATAATATAAAGCAAGTTTATACGATTCTCTCTATTCAAATCTCACATTTGGCATCAGAGCCCTGTTCATATCGATCCATCCCTGTAAAAGACGAGAGACACATCAGAAGTTATCATCCCCTGTTTTTCAAAAAAAAACAGAGAGACTGTTACATAATCGTTTAATAACGATTCACAGACCGAATTTTCCAATCCAGACGATAAGAAAGATCATTATTTGAAGATTATAACCGTTAATTGAAGAAAGAAACAAACCGGAAGAGGAATCCGGCGAAAACAAAAGATTCCGGCATATCACCGGCGAATCAGAAAAGGAAGATTAAAACACGTTTTAACGTGAATATACGGTTATATCCCATCCCTTTACTGTTTAGAACGAATCGAATACAAAGAATTTCTTAATCCAAACAAAAAAATCAAACCTCTTGTTATCCCCTGTTTTTTGGAACAAAATATTTTCCCACCATATTTAACAATAAAACAATCATACGGAAAGAAGTAAGAGTCAATATTTCGGATATTGATTTTTTTTAGTTTTGAAGGGATTTTTTTCAAGAATAACCATAATCATTAAAAAAAATTCCAAGTCAAAATCGAATCACAACGATTCGAATAGCAAGTACTCCGAATCCATTTTGATTCGTTGAGAAATAGCAAGTGACTCCGAGACTTTATGACTCGTTGAGTATATCAAGAAAAGTTAGACCTTTGTGGCAAGTTAGACCTGTGTGGCAAGTTAGACCTTTGTGGCAAATTAGACCTTTGTGGCAAATTAGACCTTTGTGGCAAGTTAGACCTTTGTGGCAAGTTAGTCCTTTGTGGCAAGTTAGACCTTTGTGGCAAATTAGACCTTCGTGGCGAATTCGACCTGTGTGGCAAATCAAGAAAGAAAACCGGTGCTTCAAAGTAAGAAAGCAAGATTGGAAAGAAAAAGTCGAAGAAAGTAAAGCAAGAAAACATGGCAGAGAAAGATAACAAAAACGCGTCCAGCAGTTCAATAACATCTCGTGAGCAAGGAAATGTATCACTACAATGCCCGAAATTGACAGAGACAAATTATACCTCATGGGCACTATTAATGGAAACAATCTTAAAGGCGTATGGTCTTTGGGAAACAATTGACGCGAAAGAAGGAACAGAAGCAGCAGATGAAAAGAAAAGTAAATACTACGAAAGCAATGATTCTCCAAACATTACCAGAAGATATCTTAATGCAAGTAGCACAATGTCAAAATGCGAAAGAAGTTTGGGAATCAATCAAAGTTAGATACCTTGGAGCAGATATGGTTCAGAAAGCACGACTACAAACATTGAGAAGTGAGTTAGAAACTCTAAAGATGAAAGAAAATGAACCAGTAAGTGACTTTGCAAGCAAGTTAGCCAACATAAGAGCCAAATTCAAAAGCCTTGGCACAACTCTTAAAGACAAAGCAATAGTGAGAAAACTACTCAACTCAGTTCCGAAGAAGTTCCTACCAATTGTAGCAACTATTGAGCAATATTCAGAGATAGACACAATGCCATTTGAAGAAGCAGTGGGGAGAATAACAGCATTTGAAGAACGCCTCAAAAGTCAAGATGAACCAGAGGAAAATCATCAAACGAAACTCCTAATGGCAACCTCAAGTAATTATCATTCTGGAAGTTTGCACTATGGTAGAGGACGTGGTAATCATAACCGTGGTAGAGGACGTGGAAGAACCTTTAACAACAGACAAGGAAGAAACTTTAGTGAAGAAAGGAAAGAGTATGAGAGAAATATAAGTCAAGGAGACAAAAGCAAATTCAGATGCTTCGAATGTGGCAACTATGGTCACTTATCGTATGAATGCACAAAATGGAAAGACAAGAAAGATAAAAACGAGCAAGTATCCCTTCTCGTTCATGAAGAAGAAGATCCAACCCTACTCTGAAGCAAGAAAGGATAAATCAAAATTAGGGGGGAGAATGTTGGACATAATATTTATTTATCCTAAGTTTAGTATGTAAATTAGTATTATTATTGTATAACCTAAGGTAGTGGCGGTTATGGTGGTTAAAATTGAACCATTGTGTCGGTTCACCAAAGGGTGTCACACCCTTCACCACATATAAATAGCCCCATACCCTTTCATTTGTATTTGGATGATTTCTATAATATAAAGCAAGTTTATACGATTCTCTCTATTCAAATCTCACATTGCTATTGAAAAGAGGGTTGTGGCAGCTTCTTGCCCGTTTGCCTGCTATACTGCTGTAAATTTGTCTTTTTGTTTTCCGTTCAATGAAATGAAATTATCAAGAATTAGGGATTTTTAAAAAACTTTCTGTTCAATTAAGGATTTTTAAAAAATCTTGCTGTTCAGTTGTGATCTTGTTCAACAAGGATTTATGTAAAAATCTTGCTATTCAATTTTTATCCTGTTTAATTAGGTTTTTTATGAAAATCTTTTTGTGGAGTTGAGCCTTCGTTTTCGGGTTAATCTTGTTGGGTATTGTTTTTCTTGAATCTTTATTCAGACCCTTTAGTTTATGATCTCAGATTTTGATTAATTTAGTAAGCATTGAGTGTTTAGGATAGAAAGTTTTGATCTTGTTCATTTAGAGTTTATACCACAACCTTGTTGTTCAATTAGTGTTTTATAAAAATCACCTGTTTGATAAGGATTTGATCCACGCAAGTGGCGATATTCAGGCGTGTTTACCTCCTGGGACCGTAGCTGGGCCCTGAGTGTTAATAATCCCTTTGGAGGCAGCCATCAGGTTTCGAACCTGGGTTTGCCTCCGTGTAGGATATCCTACAGTTATTAACGCGCACAAAAGTAACCACTGCGCTACATGCCGTCAAAAAACGTTAGGGTTTATATAAAATTCTTGCTGTTTAGTTTTGATCATAGTTGTTAAAAGCCATCGCCTCTTGCACCTAGGCCCATTTTTAGGCGAGGCGATGCATTTGCGCTTTGAGTCGAGGAAAATTGCGCTTTAATTCTCCAGGTGATGGTTTAGGCGTAGATTTCAGCTAGATTCCCAAATTCCGGAGGGTTTCCAGCCAAATTCGTTAAATTATGGCTACATTTCAGCCAGATTTGTACTTTTATCTAAGGAAAACTAATTCTATACACTAATAGATCAATATTTTAAAACTTTTGATACTAACTAGATGAAAATAGTATTATTTAATATATTTTTACTTTATTTTCTTGTTCGCTTTTTTTATCTCAGGCCCTCGCTTTTTTTGCGCCTCGCGCCTAGGCCACAGGCGAGGCCTATGCGCCTTGAGTGCGCCTAGCGCATTTGATAACTATGGTTTTGATCATATTCAATTAGTGTTTATGTAAAACTCTTGCTTATGGGGTTAGAGAAAGAATTGAATTGGATTTTGTTGAATCTTTCCCTTTTTGGGTTACCATCGATGCTTACGGGGGTGTTTGGATATATGATTATCATGGTTTAACGTTGTGTATATGTGATCAATGATCGTTTAGGGTCAAAATAATTAGATTTAAGAAACTGATTATCGGATTCTGATTATGTGCAGCTACGACTACTCTGGCTATGGGCAATCGACCGGAAAGGTTTGCTATCTAACTTCACGTGCACGTTATATTTCTATCCAAACATACTCATGGTCATTATTTAAGGAAAACCACGGTTTCTTTTGTTTGTAACAGCCGTCTGAGTGTAATACATACGCAGACGTCGATGCTGTATATAAATGTCTTAAGGAGAAATACGGTGTTAAAGATGATCAGTTAATCTTATACGGTCAGTCCGTTGGTAGTGGGCCCACCATTGATCTAGCATCGCGTCTGCCCGACTTAAGAGGTGTGGTTCTGCACAGTCCAATCCTCTCGGGCCTAAGGGTGTTGCATCCGGTCAAACGAACATATTGGTTTGATATCTACAAGGTGCATATTAATATATTTATTAGTTTCATTTTCTCGTCTTGCGAGTTGCTAATTTACTATTTTACCCTTTCATTGCGTTCGTTGTTTCAGAATATTGAGAAGATCGGTTTAGTGAACTGCCCTGTTCTCGTCATCCATGTAAGATCAATCACTACGATTTGTTTTAGATAAAAATGGTGCCCGAGATGTGTTTCGAATAACGGGTTGTGTTGTATACAGGGAACATCAGATGAAGTTGTTGATCATTCGCACGGGAAACAGCTCTGGGAGCTTTGCAAGAACAAATACGAACCGTTGTGGCTAAAGGGTGGGGCCATTGCAACCTTGAGTTCTATCCGGAATTCATACGACACTTGAAAAAGTTCGTTTTGGCGTTAGGGAAGTCAAAGTTGTCCACAAACGGGTCTAAAGACCCGACACCAGGTGTTGAGAATCAGAAGAAATCATCTGAAACTGAAACTACTGGTCCTGCAGACACATTCGAGTTGCGGCCTGAGCTTCCAGAAGTTGGTAGAAATAGTTTAGACAGTAGACTGGAGAAGTCAAAGAAACCAAACAAGCCTGAGAAGTCGCGAATGAGTGTCGACATATTTAGAAGACGAAAGGGGTTGGCGTGGTGATACTTGTCGTATAAGAAAGGTATCAAGCATTCACCCTTTTACGAAGTTTGGTATCGGGTTGTTATGGAAGTATGTATTGTTTCATATTTAGTTTCACTGGTTAAAATCATTTGTATGTTATAGAACATAGTTCACAAGCCATTTTTTTTTTTTGATTTATCTTTGAGCTTTTGTGTCTTATTATTTCACCATGTAAAATCAAATATTCTATTGTAAGTTGTAACATGGACTGGTAATTGGTGTTGAAGTAACTCATCTGTGGTTTGGGCTTGATTGGTGGGCTATGGGTCAGCCCATTTTGGTTCACTCACTGCGTCTTTAAAATTTAAAACTAATATGTTAGTTGTGGCGCGCTGCGCCGGTGTCTAAACGTACAGTAACTCGAATTAATACCGTTAAAACGTACACTGAAATTTATACCAACTTAAATCTAGACAAAAGTTACGTCAAAACGTAGACCTACAGTTTGGTTTGTTACGGTACCTAATATGGTAGCGGCATTCCATATGACTAAAGCTGTTAGTACTAATGGAGTTATCGTTGAGTAGTTAAAAAAAACAAATAAGTTAACGCCGTTACAACTAACAATGTAATTGTTAGTACTAATGCCGTTATTACTAATGACATAACCGTTAGTACTAACGCCGTTAGTTTTAACGGCGTTACTGTTAGTACTATTTCTTTCAAAGTTTATAATATATAGTATAATTTCGTTCTAACGGTTCCTTCTTCCTCCTTCACACAGTCTCTATCGTGCGCTATACATATCCTGCTCACACATCAGATCTACTATTGATCTCTGTTGAGTTGATCGTCAGAGGTTGGCCTGAGGCTACAGCCTTAGAACTTCTTCTAAAAGGATTAAAAAGAAGACAAGAAACGACTCAACATAACTTTCAAGGCTACAAGACCACTTAAACACGGAAAACTCCTACAAGCACAGTACTAAAAAGATCCATATAAGTATAACAACCATATATCTAACTAGAAACCATGAGTATTTGCACTTTTAAAGTTACTTATAGCACCTCTCATAAGTTTCATGTTAGTAAATAGTAAATATAGACATAGATCACATAAGAATTTACGCTCATTAAACTTACAAATTGGTTTTAGCTATTAGTACCAAACAATAAAGGGGCAAACATTAACAATGGCTTCAAAGTACCCGGTGTAAACTTCCTAGCAAACAACACACACATAGGTGTCATGTTACCGTTATAAACACATTCAGTAGAACCATATCGAATTGAATTCAAGAACTCTTCTGTAATCGCACTCGCCGCAAATTTTCTTGGATGTGGGCCAGAAATTGACCAATCAACATATGTAATAGTTCGGTTTGAGTTTAACCCTCCATATAAAATATTTACCATGGTTGGTAAATAATGTTCATCATTGTAACACGGTGGATGACAATATTCTTTGAAAAGACTATAGTATTTTTTATCAGTAACAATCTCAAGAGCAAGATCACGATTAACTTCAAACCACTGAGACCCTTTACGCCAATCTTGAATGGTGATGTTGGGTGACATTTGTGGATTGTATCGCCCACGGCCTGATTTTCTTTTCTCATCATACGTGCTTATGTAGCTTAAGTTCGAGTTGATAAGATAATTATAAGTGGTTGTGAAATTAAACAATGGAATACATGAGTCCGAAAGTAACACGAATCTTTGATTTGAGGGATCAAGGAGCGCGTTCATAAGCAATCTTCTCTCAGCATCTACCATAGAAATATCGCCCCAATACACAAGCTGCAAAGTAAAAATAAGACTCATGGCTCAAGCATCCATATATATGAAATAAATTTTCTAATTCATCAAGTAATCAACATTAAGAAAATATGGGTTATAATTTTATGAATTTTTGTATATGTGAATTGACGAAATAGGAATCATGACTAAACATGATGTATTGTGTATCTTTTCTAATTTAATTTATGTCATGACTTAGTGGATTACTGATACGGTGCTTGCCCATCATAAGTGCAAAGTTAAATGGAACTAAGATGCCATATGTGAAATTTTAACCAAAACCTTCAAACTTAGATCTTTCTAAAGACTTTCCTTTGACCATTGACCGCAAACCTCATTGATGTTCAAAAAATAATCGATTTTATCTTTTTGTACATTTTATCCGTTAAAACATAAAGTAGAAAAATAACTTTATTCACTATTAAAAACATAAAGTGTCATAAAAGTTTGATAAAATACTTAAAAACTAAAATAAAAATTTACAAATACTAATTTATTTATAAAGTAACGTTATATAATTATCTAATAATATTTTGCTCAAATTTTCTTTCAAGAAATGGATTCAAAATTAAAGTAAGTAGTGACAAATATGAAAATAAGGACTTCTGTTTTTAAAATTTGTGAAAAATGTTGTAAAAGAACTTTATTAAACTTGAGTCGTCCATATTCAACTAATGTATTTATATTAATCCAATGTATAAAAAAAGTCTAATTAAGATTTTCCCCATTGACATGCATATCCCAGTGGCCAGTGCATTCCAAAAACCTACTATATAAATTTCCCCAAAAAAGATTCTATATTCTTTTTAACTATTATTAGTATATAACTTTCCAAAATAGGATACTATACTTAATAAGTATCTTTCATTTTTAGCAAAATTGTCATTGTTTTGTAAAATATATAGCATTTAATTACTTAGACTTATATTAATAAGAGATTATTTAATTACATGTCAGATTAAACTCACCTGGCTCGTAATTCTTGTGCCAAAGAAGATAGAGTCATGAGGGGTGGTGTCATTGTAGGATGGATGGGGGTGGACGTAGATGGAGAAAAGACCATTATACCCTTTGAAGAACAACTCCCACAATGGTCCAAGTGGCAATGGCCCTGGTGTCAAGAACATAAATGCTACCTTATAAGGGGTATTTGTGGTAGTCACCTTAGAAATTTCCATCACATTCTTTACCAAATCTTCATCACTCATATTGTGCATCATGGGCATCTCTTTGGTTATCGAAACCTTAGGCGGCATTAATGATGGTGAAGGAATAGATTCCGCTAACACTGGTGCTGGTGGTGGTGGTAGTGATGATACTGAGTAGAAAACGCTAAAAATAGAGGTCTGAACGGCAACAGAGAAACTTTGAAGGTAGAAAGCGCATACGAAACCTATTGGCAAGCCGATCAAGAAGATAAACATGTGACAAAGAGAGTTTTTAGAATGGAAAAGGTTCAAGAATTTGATGGGGAATGTTATTCTGGTGTGGTTGGCAGCCATAATTCTTTGCATGACCAAAGAGACTAATTCTACATAAAATATATAATGAAGGTGGCTACCAAATCATATATAGTGGTGTTGTATTAATAGCATGTAATGTTTGTTTCAGTGGGGTATGGAATTTTATGGCTTAGTGGTCATTTTCTTTTATTCAGTAAAACAATATGTAGAAAAACTCAAATTAAAGATAGGAAAATTAATGTGGACTTGTACCAGTTTTGAAGCCTCATGGCTTTCGACCTACTATTTGTCCAAATCAATTTTGACTAGTAGACTGGCGACATGGGAGTGCAAAACAATTTTGAAAGATATTGATGGGAGATGGAAGATAGTTTGTTAAATAAAAGATTTAACTATTTAATTGCTTTTTTTTATTGTAGTCTTATAATTATGTATCACGTACGTGTAATCTCAGTATCTCACACCATGAGTGACGGATCTAGAAATGAATTTCAGTAGTAACATTTTTCATTTTTTTTTCATTTTTGTAGCAACGTTTTCCAAATTTCGTAAAAAAAAACAAATTTTCCACTACGCGCGCGAAGTTGAGCAGCAACGGACGCGGCACCTAGTTATACACTAGGTATGCCCCTTCACACCATAATAGTTCTTCAAATCAAGCACCATAATTGCGTTTACAGGGTTGCGTCCAATTGGCAAAGCAATTGGAGTTAAGTTTGCGCTCTCTGAAGTCAAAGGTTTTAGCCCCGCCGAAGACAGATTGGTGTAAGAAATTTGTTGTTCAATAAAAAAAAATAAAAAAACACCATAGCAATATTATATACTAAGGTGCTGTTTGTTTTTTGCTCAGAAGCACCTCTGAGCTCTTTTGTCTGCGCCATGCAGACGCGTGCAGACGTTTGGGGTCTGCAGATTGTTTGTTTTTTGGAAGACCTTTCACTGAAAAAGGTCTTCCTGATCTCTTCTTGGTGCAGACTTGTTCCAAAGTCTTCTAAGGTCTTCAAAGGTCTTCTCCCCTTCTCTTCTCCTCACCCACCACCACCACCACCACCGTCCACCACCACCACCTACCACCACCACCGTCTACCACCACCACGGTCCACCACCACCACCACCACCACCCATCACGGTCCACCACCACCACCCACCACGGTCCACCACTACCTACCACCGTCTACCACCACTACCACGGTCTACCACCACCCACCACCACCACCACCGTCCACCACCACCACCTTCCACCACCACCGTCCACCACCACCACCACCGTCCACCACCACCACCTTCCACCATCACCATCACCACCACCGTCCACCACCACCACCACCATCGTCCACCATGACCACCGTCCACCACCACCGTTCACCATCACCACCCACCACCACCACCACCACCACCACGGTCCACCACCACGGTCTACCACCACCCACACCACCACCACCGTCCACCACCACCGTCCACCACCACCACCATCCACCACCACCGTCCACCACCACCACCATCCACCACCACCGTCCACCACCACCACCGTCCACCACCACCACCATCCACCACCACCTTCCACCATCACCATCACCACCACCGTCCACCACCACCACCTCCATCGTCCACCATGACCACCGTCCACCACCACCGTTCACCATCACCACCCACCACCACCACCACCACCACGGTCCACCACCACGGTCCACCACCACCGTCTACCACCACCGTCCACCACCACCACGGTCCACCCCACCAGCCCCACCACCTTCCACCACCACCACCATCCACCACCATCGTCCACCACCACCATCCACCATCCACCACCACCGTCCACCACCACAGTCCACCACCACCACCACCGTCCACCAACACCGTCCACCACCGTCCACCACCACCGTCCACCACCACCACCCACCGCCACCACCACCACGGTCCACCCCCACCACCACGGTCCACCACCGTCAACCACCACCACCGTCAACCACCACCACCGTCAACCACCACCATCGTCCACCACCACCCACCACCCACCACCACGGTCCACCACCACCACCGTCTACCACCAAACTGCTGAAAAAAAATCAGTTTATTTAAATTTCAGTTTATTTCAGCAGCCTGCAGACGTTAACAAACAAACAGTCTTCTTCTTGCAGACTGCAGACCTTTGGTCCACCTCTTCTCCTGCAGATGTCTGCAGATGTGGTCCGCAGACTGCAGACCTTTTCCTACAGAAAAAACAAACAGCACCTAAATAAAATAAAAAAAAATATAATACAATTAACTTCTTATGGTATATTTATTTCTTAAACTAATAGAACATTTAAAAGTTATCTAGTTCAAAAATAATATGAAACCAGATTTAAACCCAATTACCCAAGGGGGTCAACAATGGTGAGAACACACCAACAAATGATATTAACTTATAAATTATTGACCTATAATTTCAGTTTTGTAAGTAGGTAGAAGATAATACAAGGACAAGGGTGAATAGGTGATCGAGCATTTTGTTTTAGATGTGTGGACTTTTTACAAGGGTTGTTAGATGGTTTATATTTGATAGGTTATTTATTCAGATTGATCTAACAAGTGAGTTCGTATTAGCTTGATTTCGAGTAATTTTTTTCAACCTTTTTTTAAATGGATTTCCAGAAAGCTATTTTAACAACCTCGTTTTCATGTATACACATGTTTATAAAAATGAGTAAATTTAAGTTAATTATGGTGCATATATATACACATACATGAATGGATAAAACCAGTTTATTACATAACCAAATTCAAGTAAAAAATATCAAGTTAACCGGATAAGCACTTCTACATTGTGTTTTAAAGATATAACGAGAGAGAAAGAGAGCTTGTTTGGTATGCTGTTATATAACCGTCTTATTAATTAAAGTTAAAGCAATATGTACAATTGTTGAATTATGCAATTCCAGCACACATATAGGAGAGATCAAATACAAGGGGAATTCTTATAAAATGTTTGAGGATTTCAAACCATGGTTCTTACAATTTTACACTACTATCTTTCTCTTTATCTCTCACCTACACACTACACCAATCGCGTTATACTACCCGCATATACGTTTGTAAAAAGAGAATGAAAATAAAATCCTCTTGTGTATCGTTGTTACTATAATTTACACATAGCAATTATTTTAGCACCTCTCCTGACTCATGAATGAGTATTCCTGTTAGAGATTTGAGTCATAATCTAGAGTCAAATAATAAGTCAATCTGGTCAAGAAAAGTTGAGGGACCAGTTGTGACAAGTTTCATAGTTCATTTCCTGCTTTGTTTAGTTTCGGGTTAATAATGTAAAGTCTGGTAACTTGAGGATTGATTTGAGTTCAAACTGAAAGTTGTAACAGACTTTAACGACTGATTTAGGGGTTAGGGTTATAAGTAGGTGATTGATTCACAAGCTTAGATTAGTCTATTACTTTTCAATTCATTGTATTTTCTTCTTTCGTTTCATCAATAATAAAACCCGAAGCTTTTGATTACTGTTCTTGATTCAATTTCATAGTTTAATTACAACAATTGGTATCGGAGCCTCGTTGCTCAAATCTGTGAAATTGGAGTTTGTTATCCGCAATTAAGATCAAGAATGGTGACAACAAAATTCGAGTTGGAGAAGTTTGATGGGAAGAATGATTTTAGCCTGTGGAGATTGAAGATGAGGGCTCTTCTTGTTCATCAGGGTGTTGTAGATGCATTATTGGGAGAAGCCAACTTGCCTGGTGGATTATCTGATAAAGAGAAGAAAGATATCTTGGAGAAAGCCTACAGTGCTATAGTTTTGAGTCTGGGTGACAGGGTCTTGAGAGAGGTGTCAAAAGAACAGTCTGCAGCAGGGGTTTGGGCCAAGTTAGAGAGTCTCGACATGACCAAATCCTTGGCTAATCGACTGTATTTGAAGAAAAGGCTGTACACTTTTCAGATGACACCAGGGAAGTCAATTGAAGACCATACAGATGAATTTAACAAACTGGTGTTGGATCTTGAGAATATAGAAGTAATTATTGATAATGAAGATCAGGCTATTCTGTTCTTGACATCACTTCCACAGAGTTTTGAACACTTTGTGGATACTCTGATATATGGAAGAGACACTCTTACCATGGAAGAAGTCTTAGCAGCCTTGAATTCAAGAGAATTAAAGAGGAGGTTTGAACCCAAAGAAGAAGGTGGAGAAGGACTGATCAGAAAAGTTCCAGGTTTAGAGGAGAATCAAGATTCAAGAGAAGGTGTTTTATTTGTCACTCAGAAGATCATTTGAAGAGGGACTGTCCTGAATTGAAGAAAAGAAAATGTGAACAGAGGTTTGATAATCATAGGCAACAAGATGATGGTTCATCAGAAGAGTGTGATGAATCTGATGTTCTTGTGGTGATCAGTGAAGAAATCTGTTCAGAAAGGTGGATTATGGATTCAGGAGGATCATTTGGTATGACATATGATCAAGGGTACTTCAAGAATTTGAAGTATGGAGACTTTGGTAAAGTCAAGGTTGCTGATGGCAGAGTTTGTAAGGTCATGGGTATAGGATCAGTGACATTCAGGATAGAAAGTGGATTGTTGGTGAATGTGCATGGTGTAAGGTATGTACCAGATCTTAGAAAGAGTTTGTTGTCATTAGGTTGTCTTGAAAGAGAGGGTTACCATGTGATTCTAAAGAATGGTAAAGTTCTTGTGATGAAAGGATCAATGGTTGTGATATCAGAACCAGAAAAGTGAATAATGTTTATGTTCTTGATGGTCATGTTATGTCTCTTGATATAGAGTCTGTTGATGTCACAAATGGACAAGAAGTGGTTGAATTCTGTAAACAGGATGAGGTCAATGGGTTACAGGGGAGTTACTTGGAGAGATGTGTGATAGATGGATGTCACAGGATGATCTCTAAGGTGGAACAACCATTTATGGGTCATGATGTTTTGTGGGGAAAATCAGTGGATTGGACACTAGGTGGAGGAGATGAGAATCTTTTGGTTAATAAAGATGTGTTTCCAAGAAGGGTATTTTTGGAAATGGTTTGAAAAGTTGTTTGACTCAGATGTGTGTGAGTATTTTAGTTAGAAAGAGTTGGATTTAAGAACAGGAAAAGATGTATTCTTAAGGAGTTCTGGTGGTAATATAATAATCAGGATGAATTGTATAGGTGTTGAGAAGCCTAGGTTGAAGTATAGCAAGCTAGTGCTATGGAGAACAGGTATTTGGACTGAGGTAGAGTCTGTTCTGGCTGAAGTGAATCATGTTCAGATTATGTTGGAGCTGCAGCCTATTGAGATTACAGTTAAAGAGGCTCAGGTAACCAGAGTTTGCTGCTGTAGTGAAAGGTCTTGTTATGATAGGGACAAGGCAAAGAATGTAGTTGTGTAGGATTTAGCCTGTTGTAAAAAGTCTGAATTGACAGCTAAGAAGTTTTTGGACTGTTATGGTGCTGCTGAGTTTAAAGCTGAATTGGTCAAGTGGATAAAAATAATGGATTATGAAATGTGTTCATTATGGAATGATGAAGCTTGGTTAAAGATAGGTAAGGTTGAAATGGTTGTAGAGGTAAAAAAATGGCTGCAAGGGTAAAGTTGTCATCTTTTGTGATGTTTCTGAGTCAACAGAGGTAGTAGGCTGGAAATGGGTCAAAACCAGTGGTGACTATCAGATCTTGGAATGTTGTTTAAGTTTGGAAAGTATTATACAACATGGGTCAGATCTGGATAAAGTTGATTCAAGAGCAGCTATTATAACAGATGGCTTAGGAAAGGGCAAAATAGTACAAGGTGGATCTGGTGTGCAAACAGTTGTTTTTGAGGTGCTTAAATCAGGGGTAAACTGATGTTTGGTTCATGTTTAAGTTTGGTAAGAAGGATTGATCTTGATTAGTGACTCAAAGGTGGAGATTGTTAGAGATTTGAGTCATAATCTAGAGTCAAATAATAAGTCAATCTGGTCAAGAAAAGTTGGGGACCAGTTGTGACAAGTTTCATAGTTCATTTCCTGCTTTGTTTAGTTTCGGGTTGATAATGTAAAGTCTGGTAACTTGAGGGTTGATTTGAGTTCAAACTGAAAGTTGTAACAGACTTTAACGACTGATTTAGGGGTTAGGGTTATAAGTAGGTGATTGATTCACAAGCTTAGATTAGTCGATTACTTTTCAATTCATTTTATTTTCTTCTTTCGTTTCATCAATAATAAAACCCGAAGCTTTTGATTATTGTTCTTGATTCAATTTCATAGTTTAATTACAACAATTCCAGTTATAAATATTGACATAGATTAATACACAAGAATTTACACTCATTAACCTTGCAAACCGGTTTTAGTTGGTACCAAACAACAAAGGAGCAAAATTTAACAGTGGATTCAAAGTGCTTGGTGTAAACTTCCTAGCAAACAACACACACATAGGTGTTGTGTTATCATTATAAACACATTCGGTAGAACCAAACGAATCGAGTTCAACAACTCTTCTGTAATCTCCCTCCCACAAATTTTCTTGGATGCGGGCCGACAATTGACCAATCAACATGTGTAATTGTTCGGTTTGAATTTAACCCTCCATATAAAATGTTCACCATTGTTGGTAAATAATGTTCATCGTTGTAACATGGTGGATGACAATATTCTTTGAACAGACTGTAGTATTTTTGTTCGGCAACAATCTCAAGAGCAAGATCACGATTAACTTCAAACCACTGAGACCCTTTTCGCCAATCTTCAATGGTGATGTTGGGTGACATTTGTGGATTATAGCGACCACGGCCTGATTTTCTTTTATCGTCAAAAGAGGCTATGTAGCTTAAATTTGAGTTAACAAGATAACTATAAGTCGTGGTGAAGTTAAACAATGGAATACATGAGTCGGATAGTAACACGAATCGCTGATTCGAGGGATCAAGAAGTGCGTTCGCTAGCAGTCTTCTCTCGGCATCTACCATTGAAATATCTCCCCAATACACAGGCTGCAAAAACAATACAAGACTCATGCATCCATCAATCAATACGTATGATGTTGTACCCAAGCCTTCTAAACCAATATTTAGTGATTAAATCTTATTATGATATTAACTTTAAATAAGGGGGATTCAACATATTCGAAAGGTTAAAGAATAATAAGGGCGATTCAACATAACTGATAAAAACATTTTATTTCGTTTTATTCGTTAACAATAATAACGAGAATAATTAAGTTTTTGCTATATAGTCATTATATATTAAAATTAAAATGTGTCACCATTTAATAATGAAATATTTATTATGAAATCAAATCTAAACATCGATATATAAACTGCTAAATGATTCAAAAAGTTCAATGTTATATAGGGTTCTTTATATTCTTATAACGAACTTGTTGAAAAATTATCTTAATCAAATTTTTTTCGAAAGTTATCTTAATCAAATAAAAAGCAACTTTGGTAATAAAAATTGACCAAGTTAAATTTAGTTGGAAAAACTATATAAAAGGGTGATCTTTTTTTTACGAAAACTATCGTAAAAGTTTGATGAAGTATTTTAAACCACAACAAAATAACTTTACTGAAGGTAAATTATTAATAAAATTACTTAATCTTTTAAAACAAATTCATTTAAAAACATATTAAAATTGAGTCGTCCTTACTTAATTAGTCCAAATTGTAAAAGAACTCAAATAATAATTGTCTATCTTACTAAAATCAAACAAAGAGAATGAAAAAAGTACACTTGGTAAAGCTCACCTGGCTTGTAATTCTTGTACTATAGAAAACGGAGTCTTGAGGGATGGTGTCATTGTATGATGGATGAGGGTGGACGTAGATGGAGAAAAGACCTCATGCCCTTTGAAGAACAATTCCCACAAGGGTGAAAGTGGCAATGGCCCTGGTGTCAAGAACATAAATGCCACCTTATAAGGGGTATTTGTTGTGGTCATCTTTGAAACTTCTATCACACTTTTTACCAAATCTTCATCGCTCATATTGTGCATCCTTGGTATAATTTGTTCGGTTATAGGAATTCTAGGCGATAGTGATGGTGATGGTGATGGTGATGGTGATGGTGATGGTGCTGGGGATGGAATAGATTCTGACAGCGGTGGTGGTGTTGGTGAAGGTGGCTCTGATGATGGTGATAAGGATGGAGTATATGCATTTGGTAGTGATAGCGGCGGTTGTGGTAGGATTGAAGTTAGTGGTGGAGGTGACACGGGTGGTGGTGGTGATGATAATGATGAAAGATTTTCTACATCATGCGGTAGTGATAGTGTCGATTGTGGTAGGCTTGTAGTTACTAGTGGAGGTGACGTTAGTGGTGAAAGTGGTGATGGTAATGATGAAAGAGTATCTGCATGTGGTAGTAGTAGTGGTCGTGGTAGTGGTGGTGGCAGTAGAGTTGAATTTAGTGATGGTATTGACATGAATGTTAATGATTGGTAAATGCTAAAAATAGAGGTCTGAACGGCAGCAGAGAAGCTTTGAAGGTAGAAAGAGCAAATGAAGCCGATTGGCAAGCCGATCAAGAAGATAAACAAGTGAAAAAGAGAGATTTTAGAGTGGAAAAGGTTCAAGATTTTGGTGGGGAATGATATTTTGGTTGTGACGGGCAGCCATGATTATTATTTGCATGAAGAGGCTAATTGTACCTAAAATATATAATGAAGGGGCTGCAGGGAGACTTGAAACTAGTCTTACTTAGAGCATAAGTTATGGTATGTTGCATGTGTCCTACACTTTCTACTCCAACTATGATGACTGACCTTTTAAGGTTGCAAACGACCATTTTGTGTTATCTGCATATATACACATATATAGATAGCACGGGTAAACACCAAATACATGGAGCTTGCTTAAAAATTTAGTAAAAATGTAACTTTTTACTAACTTTGGACAGGGATAATGATATTAATATTTATGTTTTCCAGACAAAATGAAATATGT
This sequence comes from Ambrosia x helenae, assembly GCA_030844895.1. Lineage (NCBI taxonomy): Eukaryota > Viridiplantae > Streptophyta > Magnoliopsida > Asterales > Asteraceae > Ambrosia > Ambrosia x helenae. Next base: position 44,757 of record JAUTDX010002418.1, on the reverse strand, counting down.
CCAAAATAGAGTTAAAACGAATTAGATATCAATAATTAAAATAGTAAGTTTGATAAGTATAGCTTGGAGAGAGGTGCAGAAGCTCTCCCTTTGACTGACTTAGTGGGCCTTCCAACACTTCGATTGATGCGGATGTGATTCTTTCATCGTGATCAAAGAAGTAATGAAAGATAAGCCCTGTGGAAATTTGGGAAAAGAAAACGACTAAAAAATTGTCTAAGAAGGACAAACCTTAAAGTAGTGTGATTGCAAAATACATATCTATACTACATTATAAATGAGGAAATATGTCTAAAAATGTTATTTTACATGAATTTTAAGATGACATATGAAAAGTCTCATGCTTAAAATTCAAATGTTATGTAAATTTTTTCCTTTCTACCTTAATGCAAAACCAACTTGTACACATTCTTTTATCATAACCTCCGATTACCATTAATCTATATCTATAATCTATATTATATTATAAAGCATTTGAGAAGGGTTTCAAACAAAATTAAATAATTACTAAATTTTATTAAAAAAATGGCAATTTTATATATAACAAAATTATACAAAAAGGTTTCTACACATACAAATATATGCCTATACATCTTAAAAAGATTGTAAGAATCTATAAAAGTCAAACTTGACGTAAATTAATAATTTTATGATGTCATTTCTTAAAAAAAAAGTGTGTGCATGAATTGGTTCACGAACCTAAACCGAACCGAAACCGGTCTTTCAAACCGGCAAAATCAAGGCTGAACCGAACCGAAACCGGTACAGACCGAATCGGCACCAAACACGAACCAGTTTCGTTCCTAGAAAAAGAAAACAGATATGTGCACGTCTATAAAGTTCTCAGGTTTGAATGTCTTATGTGGAATATTTTCAACTAACCTAACTTCCAATTTCACCATCCGGTGCCACTGATATAAATTTATAGTGCACTTGATTAGCAGTTTTATTACATTGCTTTTATCATATAGAAAAGTTATAGGTATGCTTCTTTGTAGGTTAATTACATATGAGTCGTTCTAACCTCCTCTTAATGGATCTTATAAAGGTCCCTATGCTTTCTTCTCCTCAGCAATCTCTCTAGATTTGGCACTTTCAACATATTGAGAAAGACTAATAGTATAATAATAGTTGCTAATGAGTCAAACCGCTACTTCCATTTTTTTTACCAGCATGTAAGTCAAGTTGCATATTGTATATAAAACGTAACATGCTATCATGTCTCCTTATAGCCTTAAAAAAATTAACCCACTACGAAGCACAGGTGCTTACGCACATACAAACATAAACCTTACATATTGATTATTTTAATCGTTTTAAGATTTGAATTACGTTTCTGCCGTGTATTGTCGACTCCGCTGCAATGCGCGGATTCCCTGCTAGTTATTAATATAAAACACAGATAATGAAAACTGGATTAAGAGTATTTGTAACCCTATGTTTTTGAATTGGTGTTATGGTGATGATAAGAATAGCTTTGATTGTAAAAGGAACATACTTTGTTGGTACATGTTCCTAAAAGATGCTTATATTTCAAAATTCAAACAAAAGTATTGACTAATATAAACTCAGATTATGGTTGAAGATTTTTCATAGCTAGAATTTTACTCTAATGGCTGATTAATGAAGTTTAGAATTCGATTTGGACAAGTTGACTTTAAAAAGTCTAAAGTACGTGAATTCCAATTTTTCAGAAACAATAACATAATTGAAAAAAAATAAAAAATCATTTACAGTTGACTATTAATGTTTGACTGAAAATAATATTGATAAAAAAATCTAAAAGTTACCGAATACAATGGGTAATCAACTTACGGAAGAATTGTGCTTTTTTTTCGATGACCATTAATCTATTATCTACAAACGTACGTTAATATTTTAATTATGTAAATTTAAAAACTACGTGTATATAAAAATGAATCTAAAATTGAATTCTACAACGAAGTAATCACTGAAAAGTACAATTTTATAACATATAACTAATTTAATTATTGGATTAATTTGTAATAAAATATTTAACAGATATCATTCGTATTTTTTTAATCTTAACCAAGCTCTATCTAGAGTTGTTAGTATTTTGACTTGCCCATTTCACTCCATTTAATTTACTACAAATCGAGAATGAATAAACCAATTCAACACGTTTTATAAACCTTACATCACACATTGATACATTTAACTTTGATTATATAAAATTTAATCAAACATGTAAACATTTAACTAATAACAAAAAACAGAAGAAGAAAACTTATTAATCAGCATCGATCTGTAATGATTAACAATAGGTTGATGTGCAATTATAGCTAACTTTTTTTTCCACTTTTTTTTTCAACAAAAATTCGTTACAATAAATTTCTACTCATATTATATTATTAGGTTTAGCATAGAGAAGTGATTGGTACTCAAAAGTTAAGGTACGTTTGAAGTTAGGATAACCCTAAATTTTCTGAGTATAATGTCATTATTCCACTGCCAAAAATTGACCTTTCCAACTTTTTGACTTGGTCCAAATCCACAACATGACAAGAACAGGAAGCAAATAGTTTTCTAAGTAAATGACTACTTGTAATTTTTTTAAAATTTTTGTATGAACGGTATGTTAATTAGTAAATACAATATATTTATGTTTATGTGAATATTATCACTTTATGTGTTTGTATGTGGATTGTATAATTATGTAAATATTTAGGACATGTGTATCATGTATGTTAAATAATCTAGGATCATGTTGTAATAGTTAAACATTAGAAAAATTGCATTGGATGATTAAAAGCTAGGTTGAACGAATGGAACAAGAAATGCAGTAGCAGCCTACATTATTTGAAGAACAGAAGGCGTGCCACAAGGAACAAATGGCTAGAAAGTAACGAAAATAACCCTGGACAAAAATAAGTTATTTTCGGTTGTCTTTCCGTCCAAAAACTGTTGAAAACCGCCATGTTTTTTAGTTCTTAGTATAAATAGAATGTATCCGACAACATTTCAACTTGCCATGATTATATCAATTCAAAGATCAATCCATCGTTTGTTTCTGTCTCATTTCTTTGTTATTGAATATATTTCTTGTTTCATTTCGTTTATTTGATCAAGACATTAGTTACCAAATCAGTGTGGTTCATATTATCCACTGAAAGTATTGTTGATTGTCCAACATATCTGGTATCAGAGCCAGAAAAACACTAATTTCTTACTCATTTTTATATCAAATCATTGTCATAACCCGAAGGAAAAAAATGTCGCAATCTTTTAGGATTTCTATTCCAGATCAAGGACATGCTATGTGGACTATAAGTATAAGAAGAAACAAGATAGGAAGGCTGCCCTAAAAAGAAATAGGATTGACACAAGATCATGCCATTATTGCCACGATCCGGCCCACTTGATTAGTGCCTGCAACATGACAGAAAGGGATGAAAGTGCACAATTGATCAAAGATGCTATTGACACATGAATAAGTTTTTTTTTCAGAAGAAAATTTTTGAAATGGAGGAGATTATCTTCTTTGTGGAATAGACAAAGGCTTATGGAAAGATATATAGTATGTTAGTCCCAACATTCAAAACCATATTACAGGTAACTTAGACTATTTTCTAAAAATAAAAAGATCATTTGGTGTAGAAAGCAAAATTCAAAACCAATTTGTATTTGTAAGTGGTATTGGGATGGTAAATATTTCGGTAGAGGATCAATCTTTGATCATACCAAACGTGTTTTATACCACAGACATAAAAGAGAACATTCTAAGTCTTCAACAATTGAAATTACAATGTTTCATTGTTAAATTAGAAGGAGATTTGTGTTATGTTCGGAACATGTTTAAGAATGAAAGTATGCAGTTTAAATACATGAAAGAAAATAGAGAAAGTAAGGAATCTATGTTAGAAGGATTGGAAGACGATCATGAACATGAAAAGAAGAAGGATAAATACTTAAATGAATATTTTGAAGAACTCTCGATAGATGCCGAGAAAAATATGAAAAAGATGGAGAATATTGTTCATGATTTAAACATAGATTCATTTGAGAAAGGCATTGAATTCTTAGACATCATAGAAGAACTTGAATACCCGTGGGCACATGGAAAAATCTTGAAAGAACCATTCTTGAAAATGGTTTCTTGGTTCTTGAATTTCTATTTAAAAATTTTAAGTCGACCCATCCCCCCTAGAGTTGAAAATGGAAAAGGTAGAATTGTATGACTTATACATACTGGTTAAAAAAGGACACCGAAGAATTTCAATGTATAACGTATGGGTTATAATAGCAACTGAATTGGGTTTAGAGTATGAGGACAAGGGTATGTTAAGGATCCTATATGCCCAATATCTTGATGGCTTAAAATGGCAATATCAAGTTAAAAAGACTTCAAAAAGGCTGCTGAACAAGCAATAAAGAATAGGACCGAAAGCAACAACATTAGAAGGACATTAACAAATCCAAGAATGACGCAGATACTCAACAAAGATTCAACCTCTTTAGAAGAAGACTATGCCCTCTATATGGGGCTGACTAGAACGCGACTAAAAGGTTGTTCAAGAAGAGAAAGTATGATTTTTCACAAGCTGAAAAAGCATTGTAAGAGGCTATTAAGACACCGCCACAAAGTTCAAATGATCCAAGTTTGATTTAGGGGCAGGTGTTAATTAGTAAATACAAACTTATATATCTCTGTTTACGTGAATATTATCATTTTATGTGTTTGTATGTGAATTGTATAAGTACGTAAATATTTAGGATATGTATGTTAAACAATCTAGGATCATGTTGTCATAGTTAAACATTAGGAAACTTGCATTGGATGATGAAAATCTAGGCTGAACAACGGACGGATTTAGGGTGTTTCAGTGGGTTCCCGAGAACCCACTTGGTTTGAAATTTTTAGTTTTAATGTATATAGAAATTTGTAAAGGATCCCATAAGAAAATAAGTTAGGAACCCATTACTAAAGGTTGGAGGTGCTCTAGTTGCAAAAACACTCCATCACATTCACAAGGTTCTAGGTTCGATACCTGTTTCACGCGCTTTATTTTTTGTTTTTTTTTAAATTCAAGCTTCGGGTTTTACCCAAACCCAACTCTCACCCCTTAGTGGCTTAGTCCAAACAAAAACATACAACATTGCAGCAGCCCCGAATCCTCCTCCCCCTAACCTGCTCCGCTTCCTGCCCTCCTCCTCCGCCGCCGCGTATGCCCTCCTCCAAACAAATATATTCAGGCTACAATGAACCTTTCATATGTTTATTGAGTTATTGTAATGTGCTGATATGTTAATATACTAACACACGCCACGGTGATTTTCATATCTTTGTAGGCTTTGTTTTAAATGTTATCATACATTTGTTCTCAAACATAGTATTACAAAGCTTTTAATCAAAGAACTGAATGAAGTGGGACGTGCCAGACATTTTGACATTGACAAGACAAATGGACGTGCCAGACATTTTGGCTAACCTTATTGTAGAAAACTAGAGGGTGTGAATAAGTTTCATAAAACTTGTTGTTTAAAAGCTTAATTTTAAACTTGCTTTCACTTGTTAGCAACCCAATAAACAATAATAAAAATATATGCAAGTAAAAATATACGGGCAAGAATCTCAAAACCTATTTATATAGGTTTTAGAAAAAATTACACCGTTAGTCCTTATAGTTTCCACCTAGTTTCAATGTCAGGTACTAAGGTTTTATTGTTTCTACTTAAGGTATTAACATTTTAATTTGTTTCAATGTCAAGTATTAGGACTAACTTTGTTAAAATCTAACTAACTCCGTTAAAATCTAGGGGGCATTTTGAAACATTAAAATTAAAAGGTTAATTATGTGTATTAATGGTTAATCTAGGAAAAATATTTTATAAAATTCTGGAAAAATTATTTTAAGTTTATAAAGTTATAAGCTTTATAAAACATAATTTTATTTTCATAAAAAAGGTAATTAATTATATTTAATTAATTAAACTTATTTTATTCATAATTAATTCATTATAAATTCGTTTTTAATCATTTTTATATCAAAATTTCACAAAAAAAATATTTTTAACATTTTAAAACAGGAATATGAATCTGTTTTCAGAAAACTTAAAAATTTTTCATTTTTAACTTATTAAAGTAATTATAATTATTTACTTTTATACAATAAATTGTTTTATTCCAAACAAAAACAAAAATAATTTTTCAAAAAATATTTTTTTAGAAATGTCCACGTCGCCACTGAAGCCAAAGACGTGCAGCCTCGGCAAGAATCCTTAGTTCCAACTTTTCTTCCAAATTCAGATTAACCAAACTGAAATCTGGTTACATTTTTCTTGAACGGAGAAACCAGGCTTCAGGCCATAACCAATCGTATTGGTTACATTTTTCTTGAACGGGGAAACCGGTTAACCTGTAAATCTGTTTTCAGTTCAGTTAGGCAGTTAGCCAAATAATTGTATTTTATTGATGAATACACTTCCAGGAATTGTTTATACTAAATAATTAACTGAAATATGTGCCATCTAACCTTATTCAGTTATTAAAATCCTAAACAACCTGACACCTCATATAATTTTTCTGACATCATAAAAGGTTTGCCAGTTTGTTTCTCCTGTCATATATCCATGTTAAACATTTAGAAAGAATAAATGTAGTGTGGTATAGTTCTTGAGGTCCAGTCAAACAAGGTCATTATACGATTTATTCATGAATATGAAGTAAACATAGATTTATAGTCTAATCTTGGTTTTAGAAAGGTGTGAAGTGTGTGCTTCAGTATGTGAGAGGCCATGTATTCGTATAATATTTATAAATTAACTCTACATTGTTAACCCTTGAACAACCAAAAATTTAGATGATAAAAAATCACATACGATGTAATATGTAAAGAACCTCTATGTACAATCAAACAAGCTCTGTGTATGACCAGAGTAGCTCAAGAAAACAAATATTGTCAACAAAAAAAACTTTGTATTCAACTTAAAGAAGCTCCAAACAGAATGCAAAATCTGCCAAAAGCAACCCTGCTATATGTACAACAAAAAGTAATTATTTACTTTATACAATAAATTATTTTATTCCAAACAAAATAAAAATAATTTTTCAAAAATTATTTTTTTTAGAAATGTCCACGTCGCCACTGAAGCGAAGACGTGCAGCCTATTCAAGAATCCTTAGTTCCAACTCTTCTTCCAAATTCAGATTAGAAGCTCACATGCACTCTCATATGTTACTTTAAAAAGTTAAAAATATAAAAATTTTCAAGTTTTCTGAAAACAGATTCATATTCTGTTTTAAAATGTTAAAAATATTTTTTGTGAAATTTTGATATATAAATGATTAAAAACAAATTTATAATGAATTAATTATGAATAAAATAAGTTTAATTAATTAAAAATAATTAATTACCTTTTTTTATGAAAATAAAATTCTGTTTTATAAAGCTTATAAGTTTATAAACTTAAAATAATTTTTCCAGAATTTTATAAATTATTTTTCCTAGACTAACCATTAATACACATAATTAACCTTTTAATTTTAATGTTTCAAAATGCCCCCTAGATTTTAACGGAGTTAGTTAGATTTTAACAAAGTTAGTCCTAATACTGACATTGAAACAAATTAAAAGGTTAATACCTTAAGCAGAAAACAATAAAACCTTAGTACCTGACATTGAAACTAGGTGGAAACCATAAGGACTAACGGTGTAATTTTTTCTAGGTTTTAAGAGATGTTAACTAATCTCTCTACGTCTTGTTCCTGATCCTTTGATCGAGAGTTTTTCACTAATCATCTCCCTTAATCCAGTAGGGATGTCTGTTATATAATCATCTTACTACATGAGGTAGTAATCACCTTTTCAGACATCTCACTTTTTCTAAGGAATTGAATACCCTCTCCAAATGTATCACTCTTCTTAAGAAAGTGATGACCTTCTATGTTCACTAATCTCAAGTGGTAGTGATCACCACTATCTCTAATCACTAAACAAACTTAGTGATGCCCCTTACAAAATTCTCACAACTCTATCCTTACAAGTTCTGAATATATAAGAATTAATAAATTTGTATTTGTAAAACAAATCTTCTTTTTTGCTCTTTCTCTTGACCTTGAATCTTTCCTTGAATCTCTCCTTGAATAGATATTTAATTATCAAAGGAAGTAGATTGATATATTTAAGAATGTTATATTGAAAGTTTAGAGCCAAATAGGTGAGTGAAAATGATGGGGTTGGTGTTTATTTATAGGCAAGGCACAACAATCAATGAGTTCTCAATTGACACCCGATAGCGATCCTAAGCTAAATACCATCATCCGTAGATAGCCAGGTTTGCCTCTTGTTTGATTTTTAACTCTTGAACGTGGTGCAACGACTATAAACTTTTTCACACTCATACATTTGATATAAGAGTTATAAAATTATCCATACCCACCCCATCAATCTTTGATGTTTACTTTTCAAGCATGGGTTGGGTTTGGTAAAGCATGGTGTTTTCTTTCCATTTTGGATATTAATTATATCATATCATGATTACATCCTTTAAATGGAAAGAAGTCAACTAGCTTCTTGCATTCTCAAACATTCAAAGTTCCTCCGATTGATATTAAAATTGTTTAGTTCAATTGGGACTTTTCTAATAAAATTTTATTTAGAAAATTAATTTGTTGTAGTTTACCATTGATTCAATTAATTTTCTCTCTAATTCTCAATCAATGTCTTGAAATTTTGATCCTTTGTAGATGATCTTTTGATTCTTGATCTTCAATTCTTCAAATCTTCTTAATTTAACATAGCTTGATCATTCACTCATGAATATTTATACATATTGCACTTGGTGAATCTTGCATATAATGGTTGTTGCAATTAATGACTTGTTGTTCTTGATATCTAGTGCTAGGTTGATCTTGATCGTAACTTGAATCCAATGTCTTATCCATATTCTAAGACTTCATCACCATACTTGAATTATAATTAAGTGTTACAAGACATGTATATTATAACACCCCAACCGATGGCGGGAAACATCGAGGTGTCACGTAAGAATGATTGTTCAGTAGCACATGGTAGACAAATTTTAATTGAATATAATTAAGGCAAAAATATCCAAAGTCGAATTACATAACAAAGTTTTAAATAAAGTCTAGAACATCAAATAATCCAAACAAGCATAAACTTCAATAAAGATCTTCTCATGCTAGTACTCTAATCTTCATGCCTCATTATTTCCTGTTGATTTGTAAAAATGGGGGGGTCAACTAGAAGTTGGTGAGAATAATAAGTCATGTTAAGCAAATAGTTTAAGTATAAAAGTTTAGCAATTCATATGTCTAATGTAAGTTTAAGTCTACATGATTAAACATGAAGTATAGTATGCACATAATCAAACCTCCGACAAAGTTTAGGTCCATCCCGTCATCCACGGTTCACCTTAATATCACGTTGGAACGATAACAATCACCCGCGCTCCCATAAAAGATGGTCAACGAATCTGGGTGGGATTGTCAATCCAATAGATCTATCATTGAATATCGCCGGCTTGGCCACAGCTAATGATTATGTAAGTTTAAGTTTAAGTCTAATAGTATTTGTCTAAGTCATGAGGCATTAAAGTTTACAAATAGACATGTATGTAGAATTGCTTAAGTATAAAGTTTCAAGTATAAAGAATTGCATAAACAAGGTTATGTAAACTCACCTTAGCAAAGTGTTAAGTCTCGTGAAATAGAATAAGTGTAGCCCAACGTTGCCAAGTATTACCCTATGTTTAAGGTAATAAATAAGTCTAAGTCTTTCTAGTCTACAAGTATTTTCTAGGGTTCTAATTTGGGGATAAGGATTCGTTTAATTATTAAATAAATCGTTTAATAAATAAGAGAAATTCAAGAAATAAATAAACAAAAGTCTTTTTGTAGGTTTTTGATTAAGGATGATCATATTATAAGGTTTTAAGTATGAAAATAATTTTTATAAATTATTTTTTCTCTTAAAATTGAATATTTAGTCTATTTATTTCTATTTTGTCAAAATATAACTTTAATATCTAAAAATATTAAAATTAAAGAATTTTCAAATTAAAATTTGTATTTCAGTTCTAAATGGATAGAAATAATTTATATAAAATTTTGGTATAAAAATATTGAAAAATGAATTTGTTATGATTTATTAAGATTAAAAATAACAAAAATTAATTAAAATATTAAATAAATGATTTTTCAGAAATAAAAATCATTTCTGGAATGTTTACTGTTTTAAAAGTTTAGGATAATTTTTGTGGAATTTTATAAAATCGTTTTGATATTTTTATAGAATTTTATAATTATAATAGAATAAAATTGTAATATTTATTATATATAATAAATAAAGGATTTTTGAAAAACTAAAAGTTGTATGATAAACTTTATTATCAGAATATCATAAGATAATTTTTATAGAATTTATAAAGTAGATTTAGTATTTTAAAACCATTTTTAAATTTAATAAAAAAATATAAAAGAAAAGAGGTTTAAAAAAAATAACTGCTGTTGGTGGGATTCGAACCGTGTCTGGCCGATCCAAAGCCTTATCACAAGTGTGGCTCACAACTGAGCCACACCTGAGAACGACTACAATTGATTTCGAATAATTATATAGGCTTACTTCATTAAGTTCATGAATTGTTTGTAAAAATAAATGATGAAGACGGGGCTCGAACCCAAGGCTACGGCGGCCCACGTCTTAACACAGTGAGGTTATACCAACTGATCTACGGATCAGTTGCTGATAGAGTTCAAATCGTTTAAAGTTTAACTGATGTCTGCAGCGAGTTATTATCCCCAAATCGAATGAACAAGAACCCTAACCTATTCAATCAAACAAATAAACGATCAATAGCCACAGAATACATAGGGCTATTGATCGGTCGATATCAAGGAAGGAAAACAACAGATTAATCGTTACTTACAAAGAGTTTTAGGACTCGATTAATCCGGTCAACAGAAAAGTCAAAAACGCGATTGTTTGTAGACTAGGAAGGGTTTTTAGGGAAAAATTGAGAGTGAGGGTTTGTTTGTCGGCGAGTATAGGGTCTAATGACAGGTTCAATTTATATAAAAAACATTCGGTCTCGTAGTTTTGGAAGTTTGACCCGTATTAATATCATATACGCGTATAATTGGAAGGTTTTAAATAAAAATTGGCGTGGGGAATACTCTAGGGTGTCGGTTAGGACTTACCAAAAACGAATTGAGATTAAAAGACGCGGAATTGGAGGTCTTGGATTGATTTGGGTTCGCAGATTGACTTTCAAAAGTCAATGGTGCGTAAATAGTGAAGGGTTGAATATGTTAGCGCTTGATTGAATTCAACAAAACAGGCTGTAGCTTAGTTGGTTAAGGCATTGGTTGTGTTGGCCGGCCATTGGCGCGGGTTCTATTCCGGCCCAGGCATTTATTTTTTTGGCAATTATTTCTCTATTATTTTATTGTTATAAGTATATAGTATGATTATATAAACCCGAATGTGTCACAAAATATTTTTTAAAACGTATAAGAATGTCAAAAAAAACACACGTTTTATTAACTAATTATTAGTTTAAGATGTTTAAAAACATGTATTAAAAACAACATATATATATTTATATATATATATTTTATTTAGAAAATTAAGGAAAATATGCGACGTTACAGTCTCCCCTACTTTTGGAAACTTCGTCCCGAAGTTATTATAAAACAAGGTTGAGAAAGATTGGGTAGAAATTAGGGCAACTGTGGCATGAATTTTTTTATAGGTAATAGGATAATCATTTTTTTTTGAATAATTTGGGTAAGAGGTTTGATATGTGTGATTATAGGAAAACTAAATGAACTACAAAAACCTTATTAGAATTTCACACTACCTTAACGTACCTGTAAATTCATGATTACGTTCCGGACCGCAATCACCAATTTACCTTACATTGGGGTTTTGTGTCATTCCATAACTCTAGACACACACACAATGCCAATTAAACTTGTGTTTGAATCGCGTATAATGTATCAAAAATGAGTCCAACTGTTGAGCAGGAAAAAGACTTCTACCAGTCAATGAGTAAGAACCTCTACCGATTGTTGAGCAGGTGCGATAGCCTCTACGAGTCGTTGAGCAGGTTGTAGGGCCTCTACCGACTGTTGAGCAGGCATGATGACCTCTACCAATCGTTGAGTAGGTTATTTGGTAGTCTACTAACTGTTGAGCAAGTACTTCATCCTCTACCAGTTGTTGATGAAGTGTAACAATCGTTTTTGGTTTAACACATAAGTTGCTAATTGCTAATACATACATGTAAGCAAGTTCATAAATGCATCAAGTATCAAGTATAGCATGCAAGTTGTAGTAGAGTTGGCCTAGATAAGGTTAATGACCCTAGGTGTGTCTATAGCCAATAGTTCATGTTCCATGCTTTCAAGTATCAAATGTTCAAATATGGTAGATAATCAAATCCTCATGTATAACTAAGGATTAAGTTTTGATGCAACACACAATCAAGTTTCAATAGTTTGGTTATTATGGGTATCTAGTTCATGTTCAAAAAGGTAGAGAATATGAATTTAGTTCTTGAGAAAATGATGAAAAATCTTGTAACAAAATCAAGGTTGTGAGAGATAGTGAATGTGAGGATAGTTGATAAGGAGTTTATTTTATAGTAAGGAGATTATGTAGTAGTGTAAATTGTGGGGTTTGGATCAAAGGTTAGAATCAAGTGTATGAGAAAACATGGTTGTGGTATATGCCAAATATTGTAAAAATTTGAACAAGTTGAAAATAAGTAGTTGTTAATGGGGTATTTGGAGACTAAATATTGTTCCTATGGATGAGAAGATTTTTTTTTTTTTTTTTCAAAATTGGTTTTGTACACAAAGCAAAAGTCGTTAAATAGTACAAACTAAGTGAGCTTTGATTAAAATATTCAAGTTATTTGGAGATTTTAAACGCGACATTAGGTTTTATAGATCAAGGTGACATTATACTGAAAATCCTTTGTTACGCTAATGAATAAACATTTGAATAAAGAAATTAAGTTTGAGGACAACTTTTGACAAAATATGTATTTTCCATAATTTATGAAAATGTGACAATATTAAGAAATCTTTTTTTTTTGTGTTGTGCTACGGTATGCTCATGTTATGAGGTTAGAGTTTAAAAATATATAATATGTTGGGAAAACGAAATAGTATGATCTGGGTAGGGTGTGTGAAAGTATTTTAACAAGTGGCTAAGATGGTAAGGTGAAGTGTGACTGTGAAAACCATTTATGATTAAGCTGAAAAAAAATTTTGAGATTTTAGAGCTTAGTTTTAAGGAAGTGAGTGTAATCGTTTATTTATTAATTAAAACGAATAAACGAAAACGTTGACTTATCAAAGTTTCCAGATTTTTAAACATAATGAAGACATGCTTTAGCCTATAAGTGAACACTCATCCCGAGAATTCCCAGGTAGGCATCCGGGTCCCTCGTCTGATTGGGATATATGCGCAATGCCAGCCTAGACAGAAGACTCAGAATACAGGCGTTCATCCTTCCAGATTGCACGTGTTCGTTATTAAAATCTAGAACTTCGACGGGATCTTTAAGGCAGTACAGGTTAAGACTTAGTCTAAGAGCAGATCCAGTGATGGAGAGCAATCTTCTTGTAGAGGCTAAGGTAGGGATAAGAAGTAGGAGGGAGATAGAGAATAGCAAGTAAAAGGAGCAAATACTGGTTGTAATCCTATGGTTATAGACTAGATTATTTTTCTAATAACCTAATTCCCTATAAACCATGGCTCTGATACCAATCTATAACACCCCACCGATGGCGGAAACATCGATGTGTCACGTAAGAATGATTGTTCAGTAGCACATGGTAGACAAATTTTAATTGAAATATAATTAAGGCAAAATATCAAAGTCGAATTACATAACAAAGTTTTAAATAAAAGTCTAGAACATCAAATAATCCAAACAAGCATAAACTTCAATAAAGATCTTCTCATGCTAGTACTCTAATCTTCATGCCTCATTATTTCCTGTTGATTTGTAAAAATGGGGGGGTCAACTAGAAGTTGGTGAGAATACATAAGTCATGTTAAGCAAATAGTTTAAGTATAAAAGTTTAGCAATTCATATGTCTAATGTAAGTTTAAGTCTACATGATTAAACATGAAGTATAGTATGCACATAATCAAACCTCCGACAAAGTTTAGGTCCATCCCGTCATCCACGGTTCACCTTAATATCACGTTGGAACGATAACAATCACCCGCGCTCCCCATAAAAGATGGTCAACGAATCTGGGTGGGATTGTCAATCCAATAGATCTATCATTGAATATCGCCGGCTTGGCCACAGCTAATGATTATGTAAGTTTAAGTTTAAGTCTAATAGTATTTGTCTAAGTCATGAGGCATTAAAGTTTACAAATAGACATGTATGTAGAATTGCTTAAGTATAAAGTTTCAAGTATAAAGAATTGCATAACAAGGTTATGTAAACTCACCTTAGCAAAGTGTTAAGTCTCGTGAAATAGAATAAGTGTAGCCCAACGTTGCCAAGTATTACCCTATGTTTAAGGTAATAAATAAGTCTAAGTCTTTCTAGTCTACAAGTATTTTCTAGGGTTCCTAATTTGGGGATAAGGATTCGTTTAATTATTAAATAAATCGTTTAATAAATAAGAGAAATTCAAGAAATAAATAAACAAAAGTCTTTTTGTAGGTTTTTGATTAAGGATGATCATATTATAAGGTTTTAAGTATGAAAATAATTTTTATAAAATTATTTTCTTAAAAATTGAATATTTAGTCTATTTATTTCTATTTTGTCAAAATATAACTTTAATATCTAAAAATATTAAAATTAAAGAATTTTCAAATTAAAATTTGTATTTCAGTTCTAAATGGATAGAAATAATTTATATAAAATTTTGGTATAAAAATATTGAAAAATGAATTTGTTATGATTTATTTAAGATTAAAAATAACAAAAATTAATTAAAAATATTAAATAAATGATTTTTCAGAAATAAAAATCATTTCTGGAATGTTTACTGTTTTTAAAGTTTAGGATAATTTTTGTGGAATTTTATAAAATCGTTTTGATATTTTTATAGAATTTTATAATTATAATAGAATAAAATTGTAATATTTATTATATATAATAAATAAAGGATTTTTGAAAAACTAAAAGTTGTATGATAAACTTTATTATCAGAATATCATAAGATAATTTTTATAGAATTTATAAAGTAGATTTAGTATTTTAAAACCATTTTTAAATTTAATAAAAAATATAAAAGAAAAGAGGTTTAAAAAAAATAACTGCTGTTGGTGGGATTCGAACCCGTGTCTGGGCCGATCCAAAGCCTTATCACAAGTGTGGCTCACCAACTGAGCCACACCCTGAGAACGACTACAATCTGATTTCGAATAATTATATAGGCTTACTTCATTAAGTTCATGAATTGTTTGTAAAATATAAATGATGAAGACGGGGCTCGAACCCAAGGCTAGGCCGGCCCACGTCTTAACACAGTGAGGTTATACCACTGATCTACGGATCAGTTGCTGATAGAGTTCAAATCGTTTAAAGTTTAACTGATGTCTGCAGCGAGTTATTATCCCCAAATCGAATGAACAAGAACCCTAACCTATTCAATCAAACAAATAAACGATCAATAGCCACAGAATACATAGGGCTATTGATCGGTCGATATCAAGGAAGGAAAACAACAGATTAATCGTTACTTACAAAGAGTTTTAGGACTCGATTACTCCGGTCAACAGAAAAGTCAAAAACGCGATTGTTTGTAGACTAGGAAGGGTTTTTAGGGAAAATTGAGAGTGAGGGTTTGTTTGTCGGCGAGTATAGGGTCTAATGACAGGTTCAATTTATATAAAAAACATTCGGTCTCGTAGTTTGGAAGTTTGACCCGTATTAATATCATATACGCGTATAATTGGAAGGTTTTAAATAAAAATTGGCGTGGGGAATACTCTAGGGTGTCGGTTAGGACTTACCAAAAACGAATTGAGATTAAAAGACGCGGAATTGGAGGTCTTGGATTGATTTGGGTTCGCAGATTGACTTTCAAAAGTCAATGGTGCGTAAATAGTGAAGGGTTGAATATGTTAGCGCTTGATTGAATTCAACAAAACAGGCTGTAGCTTAGTTGGTTAAGGCATTGGTTGTGTTGGGCCGGCCATTGGCGCGGGTTCTATTCCGGCCCAGGCATTTATTTTTTTGGCAATTATTTCTCTATTATTTTATTGTTATAAGTATATAGTATGATTATATAAACCGAATATGTCACAAAATATTTTTAAAACGTATAAGAATGTCAAAAAAAAAACACCACGTTTTATTAACTAATTATTAGTTTAAGATGTTTAAAAACATGTATTAAAAACAACATATATATATATATATTATATATTTTATTTAGAAAATTAAGGAAAATATGCGACGTTACAGTCTCCCCTACTTTTGGAAACTTCGTCCCGAAGTTATTATAAAACAAGGTTGAGAAAGATTGGGTAGAAATTAGGGCAACTGTGGCATGAATTTTTTTATAGGTAATAGGATAATCATTTTTTTTTGAATAATTTGGGTAAGAGGTTTGATATGTGTGATTATAGGAAAACTAAATGAACTACAAAAACCTTATTAGAATTTCACACTACCTTAACGTACCTGTAAATTCATGATTACGTTCTGGACCGCAATCACCAATTTACCTTACATTGGGGTTTTGTGTCATTCCATAACTCTAGACACACACACAATGCCAATTAAACTTGTGTTTGAATCGCGTATAATGTATCAAAAATGAGTCCAACTGTTGAGCAGGAAAAAGACTTCTACCAGTCAGTGAGTAAGAACCTCTACCGATTGTTGAGCAGGTGCGATAGCCTCTACCAGTCGTTGAGCAGGTTGTAGGGCCTCTACCGACTGTTGAGCAGGCATGATGACCTCTACCAATCGTTGAGTAGGTTATTTGGTTACTCTACTAACTGTTGAGCAAGTACTTCATCCTCTACTAGTTGTTGATGAAGTGTAACAATCGTTTTTGGTTTAACACATAAGTTGCTAATTGCTAATACATACATGTAAGCAAGTTCATAAATGCATCAAGTATCAAGTATAGCATGCAAGTTGTAGTAGAGTTGGCCTAGATAAGGTTAATGACCTAGGTGTGTCTATAGCCAATAGTTCATGTTCCATGCTTTCAAGTATCAAATGTTCAAATATGGTAGATAATCAAATCCTCATGTATAACTAAGGATTAAGTTTTGATGCAACACACAATCAAGTTTCAATAGTTTGGTTATCATGGGTATCTAGTTCATGTTCAAAAAGGTAGAGAATATGAATTTAGTTCTTGAGAAAATGATGAAAAATCTTGTAACAAATCAAGGTTGTGAGAGATAGTGAATGTGAGGATAGTTGATAAGGAGTTTATTTTATAGTAAGGAGATTATGTAGTAGTGTAAATTGTGGGGTTTGGATCAAAGGTTAGAATCAAGTGTATGAGAAAACATGGTTGTGGTATATGCCAAATATTGTAAAAATTTGAACAAGTTGAAAATAAGTAGTTGTTAATGGGTATTTGGAGACTAAATATTGTTCCTATGGATGAGAAGATTTTTTTTTTTTTTTTCAAAATTGGTTTTGTACACAAAGCAAAAGTCGTTAAATAGTACAAACTAAGTGAGCTTTGATTAAAATATTCAAGTTATTTGGAGATTTTAAACGCGACATTAGGTTTTATAGATCAAGGTGACATTATACTGAAAATCCTTTGTTACGCTAATGAATAAACATTTGAATAAAGAAATTAAGTTTGAGGACAACTTTTGACAAAAATATGTATTTTCCATAATTTATGAAAATGTGACAATATTAAGAAATCTTTTTTTTTTTTGTGTTGTGCTACGGTATGCTCATGTTATGAGGTTAGAGTTTAAAAATATATAATATGTTGGGAAAACGAAATAGTATGATCTGGGTAGGGTGTGTGAAAGTATTTAAACAAGTGGCTAAGATGGTAAGGTGAAGTGTGACTGTGAAAACCATTTATGATTAAGCTGAAAAATTTTGAGATTTTAGAGCTTAGTTTTAAGGGAAGTGAGTGTAATCGTTTATTTATTAATTAAAACGAATAAACGAAAACGTTGACTTATCAAAGTTTCCAGATTTTAATAACATAATGAAGACATGCTTTAGCCTATAAGTGAACACTCATCCGAGAATTCCCAGGTAGGCATCCGGGTCCTCGTCTGATTGGGATATATGCGCAATGCCAGCCTAGACAGAAGACTCAGAATACAGACGTTCATCCTTCCAGATTGCACGTGTTCGTTATTAAATCTAGAACTTCGACGGGATCTTTAAGGCAGTACAGGTTAAGACTTAGTCTAAGAGCAGATCCAGTGATGGAGAGCAATCTTCTTGTAGAGGCTAAGGTAGGGATAAGAAGTAGGAGGGAGATAGAGAATAGCAAGTAAAAGGAGCAAATACTGGTTGTAATCCTATGGTTATAGACTAGATTATTTTTCTAATAACCTAATTCCCTATAACCATGGCTCTGATACCAATCTATAACACCCCAACCGATGGCGGAAACATCGAGGTGTCACGTAAGAATGATTGTTCAGTAGCACATGGTAGACAAATTTTAATTGAAATATAATTAAGGCAAAATATCCAAAGTCGAATTACATAACAAAGTTTTAAATAAAAGTCTAGAACATCAAATAATCCAAACAAGCATAAACTTCAATAAAGATCTTCTCATGCTAGTACTCTAATCTTCATGCCTCATTATTTCCTGTTGATTTGTAAAAATGGGGGGGTCAACTAGAAGTTGGTGAGAATACATAAGTCATGTTAAGCAAATAGTTTAAGTATAAAAGTTTAGCAATTCATATGTCTAATGTAAGTTTAAGTCTACATGATTAAACATGAAGTATAGTATGCACATAATCAAACCTCCGACAAAGTTTAGGTCCATCCGTCATCCACGGTTCACCTTAATATCACGTTGGAACGATAACAATCACCCGCGCTCCCCATAAAAGATGGTCAACGAATCTGGGTGGGATTGTCAATCCAATAGATCTATCATTGAATATCGCCGGCTTGGCCACAGCTAATGATTATGTAAGTTTAAGTTTAAGTCTAATAGTATTTGTCTAAGTCATGAGGCATTAAAGTTTACAAATAGACATGTATGTAGAATTGCTTAAGTATAAAGTTTCAAGTATAAAGAATTGCATAAACAAGGTTATGTAAACTCACCTTAGCAAAGTGTTAAGTCTCGTGAAATAGAATAAGTGTAGCCCAACGTTGCCAAGTATTACCCTATGTTTAAGGTAATAAATAAGTCTAAGTCTTTCTAGTCTACAAGTATTTTCTAGGGTTCCTAATTTGGGGATAAGGATTCGTTTAATTATTAAATAAATCGTTTAATAAATAAGAGAAATTCAAGAAATAAATAAACAAAAAGTCTTTTTGTAGGTTTTTGATTAAGGATGATCATATTATAAGGTTTTAAGTATGAAAATAATTTTTATAAAATTATTTTCTTAAAAATTGAATATTTAGTCTATTTATTTCTATTTTGTCAAAATATAACTTTAATATCTAAAAATATTAAAATTAAAGAATTTTCAAATTAAAATTTGTATTTCAGTTCTAAATGGATAGAAATAATTTATATAAAATTTTGGTATAAAAATATTGAAAAATGAATTTGTTATGATTTATTTAAGATTAAAAATAACAAAAATTAATTAAAAATATTAAATAAATGATTTTTCAGAAATAAAAATCATTTCTGGAATGTTTACTGTTTTAAAAGTTTAGGATAATTTTTGTGGAATTTTATAAAATCGTTTTGATATTTTTATAGAATTTTATAATTATAATAGAATAAAATTGTAATATTTATTATATATAATAAATAAAGGATTTTGAAAAACTAAAAGTTGTATGATAAACTTTATTATCAGAATATCATAAGATAATTTTTATAGAATTTATAAAGTAGATTTAGTATTTTAAAAACCATTTTTAAATTTAATAAAAAATATAAAAGAAAAGAGGTTTAAAAAAATAACTGCTGTTGGTGGGATTCGAACCCGTGTCTGGGCCGATCCAAAGCCTTATCACAAGTGTGGCTCACCAACTGAGCACACCCTGAGAACGACTACAATCTGATTTCGAATAATTATATAGGCTTACTTCATTAAGTTCATGAATTGTTTGTAAAAAATAAATGATGAAGACGGGGCTCGAACCAAGGCTACGGCCGGCCCACGTCTTAACACAGTGAGGTTATACCAACTGATCTACGGATCAGTTGCTGATAGAGTTCAAATCGTTTAAAGTTTAACTGATGTCTGCAGCGAGTTATTATCCCCAAATCGAATGAACAAGAACCCTAACCTATTCAATCAAACAAATAAACGATCAATAGCCACAGAATACATAGGGCTATTGATCGGTCGATATCAAGGAAGGAAAACAACAGATTAATCGTTACTTACAAAGAGTTTTAGGACTCGATTACTCCGGTCAACAGAAAAGTCAAAAACGCGATTGTTTGTAGACTAGGAAGGGTTTTTAGGGAAAATTGAGAGTGAGGGTTTGTTTGTCGGCGAGTATAGGGTTAATGACAGGTTCAATTTATATAAAAAACATTCGGTCTCGTAGTTTTGGAAGTTTGACCGTATTAATATCATATACGCGTATAATTGGAAGGTTTTAAATAAAAATTGGCGTGGGGAATACTCTAGGGTGTCGGTTAGGACTTACCAAAAACGAATTGAGATTAAAAGACGCGGAATTGGAGGTCTTGGATTGATTTGGGTTCGCAGATTGACTTTCAAAAGTCAATGGTGCGTAAATAGTGAAGGGTTGAATATGTTAGCGCTTGATTGAATTCAACAAAACAGGCTGTAGCTTAGTTGGTTAAGGCATTGGTTGTGTTGGGCCGGCCATTGGCGCGGGTTCTATTCCCGGCCCAGGCATTTATTTTTTTGGCAATTATTTCTCTATTATTTTATTGTTATAAGTATATAGTATGATTATATAAACCCGAATGTGTCACAAAATATTTTTAAAACGTATAAGAATGTCAAAAAAAAACACCACGTTTTATTAACTAATTATTAGTTTAAGATGTTTAAAAACATGTATTAAAAACAACATATATATATATATATATATATTTTTTATTTAGAAAATTAAGGAAAATATGCGACGTTACATATATGGTATATGCATATTTACTAACAACAACCTAATAACACAAGTTCCTATTTTTGACGTATCAAAAATAGGGGTCATTTATATTTCTTTACATGTGATCGTTAACACTAAACACATTTTTCCCCAACACTAATTGTATAGAAAATTGGGACCAAACTCAATTTTAGTAACTATAGACATACCTAAACAGATTGCCAAACGTAAGACACTAACTAAAACCAGCATTACCAACCAAAGCCTAGATGCATTGCTACGAGACCTCACAATAAAGATTCTTATACAACATTGATAGGTCGTATCCCATGATGATTTGATTATAATTGGGTTTATCATAAGAGTACATGACTTAGTCCATATGTGACCTTTTACGGGCCCAACCCCAAAATGTTGGTTGTAAAATTTCCTAAGGAGGTTCACAAATGGATGGACCAGCGAGGAAGGTCCAAGAGGTCACTACCTACCAGCTTCAGGAGTTGTTGATCTTGTTTATCTATTCCGAGCACTACTAGAAAACTGGGCAATTGTCACCAGAATTGGCCACCAAAAAATACCATAGCAAATCTAGCAACCAATTTGCCACCGCAATGGAAATTAAGAGTATTTGTTATGGCATGGTAGCTAATTGGTCAAAGATTTTGCTACCTATTATATTCGGTTGTAAATTGGTAAGAAAAATTATAAATTTATAAAATAACATCACGGTGTGGTTGATTTGCTACCATATTAGCAACCATGAAATTTAAGCGGGCTAATATTTATTTTAGCACTCCTAATATTCACTAACCGCCCTCTCTACAAGTTAGGGTTTTAGTAGATTTTACTTCATAAACTTAAAAACCCATACAGCCCCATTACAACTCACAATTGAAGAACGCAACCCAACTCTGAATTGAAGGTATAATTGATTTCCTATTATTTTTTTATTCATAAAATTTTCTGCATTAGATGGTAATAGTCGATTAGATTTGTGATTAGATTTGTGACCGAAGGAACATAATCTAGGGTTCAAGGTATTAGTCGATTAGATTTGTGATTATTTTTTATTCATAAAATTTTCTGCATTAGATGGTAATAGTCGATTAGATTTGCAGAATAGGGCTTCAACATGGTAGCAACTTTCATAGATAAGCAAAAACTCCAATTATGTAATTATGTAAGTTGTATTATCTCAATGACTCAAACCAGTAGACATAGCTCGGTATTTCTTTGTAATGAAATCATGTTTTTTTTTTTCGGGTGAATAACAAACAACTCGTGGCGTTTGAAGTTAGGAAGTACAAATGCATAAAGTGTTGATTCACATTGTTACAATGAAATTTGAATAATATAGTTATATGTTCATCCCAATAGGTTAAATATTATGGGCTTCTTGTGGAGAAGTATGGGGAAGAACGTAGCAAACATCCAAAATTTGATGAAGACTTGTGGTCACGAGCTGTGGGCAAGAATAAAGGAAAAGTGTACGGGTTAGGCAGGGTTAGTGACCGTGTGTACATGACAGAGAAGACCCTGATGTATGTTTATTCCTTTTTAGACCTTAATTTTTTTAATATTAAAAAGTTTCTAATCTCTAATATAAGTGAAATTACATATACTAGTAACTTGACATTAGGTAGAATTTCATTATTGGTATGTAAACATATTGCATGCTATTTGGCCTTATAGCACTTAAATTGTAACTTAGAATTGGATTTTGTTTTTCTACAACCAGCTTGACCCATTATCAATTTTCTTTAATTTTGACTTCTTGATTCTATTCTTATGTTGTTTTGTAGATTGAAAAGTTGAAGTTAGTTATCAAGGAGCTCATTAAGGAAAAAAATAAAGACAAAGAAATGTTTGATGGAATTATTGCGGAATTGTTGGCTGAGAAAGAAAAAGATAAGGTGGAAAAGGATGCTATGAATAATAGGATGTCACAAATTGAAGCTATGTTAACAGCTACAGTTCGAAAATAGGCTACAAACAGGTGGTGGTGAATGTTTCGATATTTATCATGTTAGGATAATTTCGGTTATTTGACATTTCAGTTGGTATTTTTATTTTAAACAGTAAACAATGAAACAAAGATGTTTATATAAATTTGGGATTTTCGTATTTTTTTGGAATGGTTTATGCAGTTTTGTAATTTTATTGAAATGTAATTTTGATTGATGCTGTGACTAAAAGGTGGAAAATCTTGTTGACTAAATTGTTTACAATGAAAATGGTGGCTAAATGGTGAAAAATATAGGTGAGTAAATGTTTATATTTAATGAAAATGGTGGCTAAATGGTGACAAATTTCAGTGACTAAAGGGTTTTAATGGTATGTAAACGGTGGCAAAAAAACATAAAATGGTGAGCAATTTAGGTGGCTAAATGGTGGCAAAAAACCCGTCACAACTCGGTAGTAAACAAGGTGACTAAATGGTGAGGAATATCGGTGGTTAAATGGTGGCAATAAACCCGTCACAACTCGGTAGCAAACTCGGTGGACCGTAGAAAACAAGGAGTGGTCGCAAATTTTTTGACCTTTTTTTGTGGTGGCAAAAATTTAGTAGCAAAATATTAAAATGGTCGCTATTTGGTGGCATTAGGGCAATCCACACGGGGGCTTTTGCCACCACCTTTTCGGTGGTAAAATGGTGGCAACACAGCAATTGCTATCGTTTAGCGACCAAAAATATGGTGACAAAAGCCCAGTTTTCTAGTAGTGGAGAACCATGGGAACCGATGGAGGCCCCTCACTTGAAACCTCACCAAATAATGGGTAGTTAATGGGATAACCGAGTCATGGTTATCGTGAAGGAGATCGAGAACAAAGAGACAAGCTTGAAGTTGAAGACCCCCTTAATTTCCCTCAAGAATTTAGTAGGGTAATTGTTGGCCAACATATAACTTCTGGGACGGATCGAGTTGTGTAATCCTTAACAAATTTTTTAATGGGTTTAAGGAGTTAATTAGGATTTAATGTTTCCCTGCTGATCAAGTCAGGTCTAGATACATAGCTAAATTAGGGTTATTGTATGAGAGTCATTGTATCTGGTTTCTGAATAAATTTTCTGAGTATACTATACGTGGGAGTTATTCACAAATATCATGTGTGCATAATATTGATTATTGGGCCATTACAAAACACCAACTGACTTAGCCATCTCGAATACTACAAGCAAGTTTAGTAAAGAAGCAGATGAAAATCCTCGGATAATTAAATATTGGGGCAATTACATATATCCCTTCCAAACTTCATAAAGTACATATATACCCAAGTCAAAATTTTATTTAAATATTTTCCCTTCCCAAAAACTAAAAATATCAAATTTACCCATTCTATTATTAAGCACCTCATATCATTACATGTTATGATGAATGTAATGATATGAGGGCTTAGGAATGATTATGTAAGAGTGTTAGAACACTCGTTTCGGTGAAATCAAGTTGTAGGATGCATGGAAACATTTTATATGTTACATGTTCTTGGTGTTCACAACTTATTAAGTTGGAAAGATCGAATGGGATATAAGTTGTAGGATGCACGGAATGTGTTGTATGACTTGTTGTGAATATAGTTTAGTAAAAGAATTGGGGTAAAATAGTTATTTTCCAATGTATTTTTAATAGAATGGGTATATATGTAATTTTTGAAGTTTTGTAGGGGAATGTATGTAATTTAAATTTTAGATTGGGTATATATATAATTATAGTTAAAAACAGGGGGATATATGTAATTAATCCTTAAATATTAAGGCACCTCATGAGCATGCCAAGCTCATATATCATGTGCTGGTCAAACACCATGTGGACAAACTTCATTAAGATTTCCACTTCTAGCAAGATGAGTTAATTTGGGTGCAATAAATGTTTTAATTCTAAACGATGTTCAAGCTCAGTCCCCATTCTTACTGTCCTTACCATATACTTTCCAAAATGAACAATAATGCTTACAAGGTCGACATCCCTGGCGACTATGGTATTTCAACTACTTTTAATGTTGTGACCTTCAACTCCATCACACTAGCCGTAGGGTCTGATGGGTCTGGGTCAATGACAACAATAGGGTTGGTGCCCCTTACTAAGCCTGTCTGATGGGTCTGGGTCAATGACAACAATCGGGTTGGTGCCCCTTACTAAGCCTGTTTGATGCATATAGATGATCACGTCGTCCGATGATCAACCATATCACATTTAAAAGTCCATCAACATGTTTTGCAGTTTTCCCATGTTCTTGTAGTTTTCCATGATCTAGCAAATTTCATATTTCTTTATTCTTAACTTCATATATATGTGTTAGTCATATTAATTCTCTATAGGTTTAGGAATAAAGATATATGTACCAGGATGCGCGTATGTGCGAGTATATAACTTGCGCAAGGCTTCCCCCATACGTCATAATAGAAAGAATAATTAGTGGAAGTTTCTGTGAGGCCTGCGTGATACCTAGGACGTGACAACTGCAGAGAGAGAATTAAATTGGACGTCCAGCCAATCAGAGACATGAATTCCCTTCTCCATAATCTCCTGCCACCAGCAAGGACAGAAAGGACGAGTGAAAAGGACATACAGCCAATCAGATAAGGATAACACAAATTTTCCTAACAATCTCACATGTGGGGCCCGCGCGAAATGGCTGTCAATCATTATCAATTCATGGGCTTGCACCACACTCACAATAAATACCTCATCTCCTTTTGGAGAAGGGGTTGGCCAATTTCACACTTAAACGCACACACGTTGTTTACTCTAAGTTATTGTAAGAAAGATTGGTTGAAATATTTGTCCATTGATACCTGTTCTTAGTCTTTGTAATTGTCACCACAAGCACTAATAAAATGTCTTTACTACTCTTTATATTTCGAGTATTGTTTGGATCAGTGTTTCTTCAAGGAATGTTGTGTATGATGCAATTCCCCTCTTTGTAGTCAACTACTAGATATCATTTTAGAGGCGGAGAGAAATATACTAAACTTCCATCGTTTTATCTAGCATCACTTAGAGGGTGTTTGGGATTGAGTTTGGAAATGCAAAGTACTTTTGGTCAAAAGTGCTTATTGGCTTATGACTTTTAAAAAGGACTTTTAAAAAAATGTTTGGATTAGCTTTTGGGATGAGAAACGTCAAAAAGTCAATATATTGTTATTTTTTTAAGTGTTTCGCTTAACTTATTGTGAATAATAGTTGTATGGATGGTAAATTTGTAATTTTTTTTCCAAAAGTCAAAAGGCAAAAGCCAAAAACCAGGATTTCTAACTTTTCAAAAACAGTTTTTCCACCCTTAAAAGCCAAAAGCCAAAAGTCAAAACAGAAAGTGCTTTTGGGTTACACAAACAGTTTATTGACTTATTGGCTTTTTAGAAAAGCCAATAAGTCAATAAGTTGTTTTGAAATTCAATCTCAAACGCCCTCTTAAAAAGTAAACCGTGTCCATTGTTAAATGCTAATTCAATTTTGGCAGCGTTGAATGGTGATATTCATAGTCATATTAAGATCGCCCACATGTTAGCTTGAGTGATATCAATATGTCTATGTCTCAAGCTATCCTTTGTTCTATACGATTTTTCCTTTAATTCTGTGAAGTGCATTAGTGTTTCAAGCTGCAGCATAACTGTAACTTGTGAGTTGTATCAATTTGCTATATTGTGCCATATGTGACCCTTGCAAAGAGCCGTCCTAAGATGTGTTTGTTTTGATTTTTTGTATTATTATGTTGTTTTTTAACTTTGATTTAATCTAAACTTGGTGAGCGTTATTATAACTTTAAAGTTTGAATCTTTTGAGTATTGTTTAATAAACCATTAATAACATATCAAAAAGAGGTCGCAAGACGTGACAAAGTGCAAAGCGCCATTCCAAATAGATAACGGGACAACCATTATAACATAACAATAACAAGAGTATTTTTGGATGGTACCGGCCAAACGGTATCAATAATTGTTTGTCTATTTTTCAATTGATGTAAAATACACCTTTATTTTTTTAGTACACAATTTTATCTCTTAGTTTACATCAGACAACTTTTGTGTAATGAAACTAATATAAATAAACTTCTTTTCTCTAGAGTACGAGTACCGTAACAAACTGAGTCATATTCAGAATAACGTCTTTTTGTGTCGTTAACTAAACTGATATATTGTCAATAGTCAATACTATACCGGTAATGAAATGAGCCATACCTATACTAAACAAACATCACTACCTGTATCGGTATTTGTTTTGTTATTTTGACCAATATAACATATTTTGTTTCTTTTTTAAATACAATATATTTTAAAAACCGAATATACTGTTACGACACACATATTTTTATATACATATCATTATAAATTTTATTCAAAACATAACCGTACAACACGATAATTAACCTCTAGTTATTTTAAATTTTAAGTTTGAACGTGTATTCAATTAGTATTTAAAATAAACCACTGCCAACAAATATCCTAATAAGACGTGAGAAAAGGTTATAAAACACCCTCTCTGCCAACATATTTCTCACACTTAATATATTTTCCCTCGTAAAGTCGTTATATATATCAAACTCCCTAATATCTCCATTCCAACGAAGTCCCTGATCATCTTCTATCCAATCATAAAACCCCAATATCTTATCAAACAGTTTATCATATGGAGAGAGGATCCAAATACGAAGCCTATGCCAAACTCAGGGAATCAAGACTCAGGATGAAACAAACCAAAAACCAGCCAGAAAAAAAAGATTATGTAACTAATCTCATTCCGGCGAAGAAGCCGGTTAAGTTTCAGGGTCAGAAGAGTTTCCAGGCCACAAGTAGTATTCGAGGCAAAGGCACGGGTTGGAAGGCTCAATCTGCACCCAATTTGGTGCCAGTGGTGGAGAAAGTATGCAGCTCCACCGACCAAGAGTTGTTCAAAGGTACATGACATTGGTTCGAGGTCGGTACCGATGGAGAAGAGGAAAAATGGTCTTTTTACGGCGATCAGGTCTTCTAGGAGAGCTATGCAAACTTGGATTAAATGAAGAAAATAACATAGGGGGTTGAGTATGCATAATATTGTTGAATAGCAAATTATGGGATCAAAAGATATGATTTGTAGTGGGTTTTTTTTTTCTTTTTTTTATTGTGGTGGAGGAATGTGTTACAAACATTATATAAAAACTAGAGTGATTATGTTATAACTATAGTAAATAATAATATTACATTAAGGCTGGGGTGTGGGGTAAGGTTTTCAGCCAACTCTGCTAGGTGACATCATCAACACTACCCCTTTCTCGTTAACAAAGGTACTATCAATAAGCTCGCCAACCCAATAACGGACGCTAGAGGGAGAGAGGGTAAAGACTGTCTTAAACCAAATAATCACAATCATTTTTACGGGGTGCTAAACCACCTCATACATATTAAAGGGGGACCAATACCATTGTTACCACATAGCTACGCGGCGTCTACGTGAATTCTAAAGTCTCATGTGGCTATATTACACCACTTCAAAACTTTATTTCAAACCTCCAACCTTAACAATTGTTAAAATATACACACTTCATAAATTATGATTAAACATGTGTTGGGCTGAAGTTTGTATAGTGTTTATGATTTTCATAAAGTGTGAGTACTAAAGTTGTACAAAGAATAAAACCTGGATTCTAAAAATTGTTTCTCACGAACTCTGAATTTTTTTAACTGATAACGTTACACAAATAACTTTAAATTATACACTATTGCCTAGGTTTGAACATGTGACCTCTTCTTTAAGAGGCATATGCCATTATCAAGTGGGCTAGCCTCACATTGCACAAACTCTGGATTTGTTTTTGAAAAGTTGTTTCAAGCACTTGTGGCTAGAGGTGAACAAATCGGTTTTTTTTAGAAACCGGTTCCGGTTTGGAACCGGTCCGCTACAGTGTCGGTTCCGTCCGGAACCGGTTCCGGTCCCGGTTCCGTCGGTTCCAAAGACCGGTTTTTAAGACCGGTTCCGGCTAAATGGTGATTTTGGGTGAAAAAAAACGGCTAGTTAACGGCCAAAATGGTGCCCAATGTTCAAAAATTCGAATTTGGTGCCTTATAAGGTTGGAACCGGTTCTTGGGATCGGTTCCGGTTCCGAACCGTTTTTGGCTAAAATAGAGGAACCGGTGCTGGAACCTATGGTTCCTAAGAGGAACCGGAACCAGTTCCACTATTTTCGGTTTCGGAACCGGAACCGGTTCAGGTCGGTTCCACCGGTTCCAGTTCTAGAATCGTTTTTTTGTTCACCTCTACTTGTGGCTTGTGCACAATAAGGTTTCTTCTCCTTTTAAATGGTATTGCGATTTCTTTCCGCACCTTATTAGCTTCTATCTTTCAAATTATTATCCACTAACAAATGTAATCCTGACAGACCTAGAGCGCAGTTAGTTAAGCCTTGGACCATCTAAATTTTGTAGAGGTACCTAAGGGGGGACAGGGCGCTCACCGTAAAGCCCACCGGTACCTCATGGGTACCCCACTACCCCCACGGGTTCACTGTCGCCGGTGACCCGGGTAGTGGGTTCAGTGACCGTTTTTGTTAGATATTTCACGGTGTGCAAAAGAGAGAAATAGAGATGCAGAGAAGAGAGAAAGCCATAAGTAGTGCTGCCAATGAAGGGGTTCATGGGTGGGGGTGGGTAGTCCAGGTGGCTGGATGTGATTTGCACAATGAAGGGATATCCGAATTCTTCACGTGTGGTGCCCCTCCCTCCCTAATGAAAAATATACGTTCTCGCATAAACTAGTGAATACAAAAACAAATTTGTTTCAAACACCCTGTATGAGAATTCATGGGTCCGCCATTACCATCTAGCGTTTTAACAATCACATGCATGACTTTTTTTTAACGGCTAAAGCACACTCTCCAAAATTATTCCTAAATCTACACCAATATTTATCACACACGACTATAATCTTCAACATTTGGGAAATAACACCTTTCACAAACATCTTTGGTGTGCAAGATTATATAAAACATTTTTCCCTGCTTCAAATACACCCCATCAACCTGCTAGCATTTCATTACAATGTTACAAAGGTATCCAGGAAACAAGTTACATTTTGTTCAGCAAACCAAAAGGAACAAAACACTTGAGGACTCGCCGCCATCACTATATCGTCGTACCATTGAACAGAATACCTTAAACATCGACAGCAATTTCATCGACCAACATCTGCAGAATATCTGACTCGATTTTAGCACCAGTATCATACACTTCAACCTCAAAATCTGTCCATTTTCCTAAACAATGGCTCATGTCCCCCTCTATCAGCTCATCTGATGTCACACCAACCAACCCGTCCACCTTCTCACTTCCTCCACAACTTCATGAACTAAACCATCCAAACTCGTAAACAGAGGGCGATTGATCCATGATCTAAACCCGCATTTGGAATAATGCACGTATTTTGATTCCAGATACTCGATTACAGCATCAAACACGAACCGTTTGAGTTGATATCCTGCAACTGCGTCCTGAGAACCAAGAAAGTTGCCAAACGTGGTCCATATGACGTCTGCAAGCGCGTCTAGTTCAAGAAGAAGATCACATATGAAGAAGGAATTCAGTTCATTTGGGTTATGTGCCATTTGGTTGCTTAGTACTAGCTCGGAGTTGAAGATGACGTGCTTTATGTGGGCCCGTGAGTTTCTTGTTATTCTTGAATCAACAATATCTATGCAGGATAATACTTGTGAAATATAAGTGAGAAGATCGACTACCAACTCATTACGCGTGTCATCTTTCCTAGACAAGATATCAGAATAGAAAGGATTCGCCTCTGATTCTTGAAATAGTGATTCATCGTACGAATAACTTATGGAACCTGCCTGCTGCGTTTGTCCTAGAATCAGAAAACGAAACAACAAATTAAAATATTCATCAAAGGATAAAATTATTGTGGTTTTATACTGTAAGGAACTGAAAATAAATGTGCTACCTGAGGTATCTTCCAAACTGCTGGAGCAACAACTGTCATTTGAAAAGGAGGCTTCAAGAACCGATCCCGGGCTAAGATGATTACCATTTTTATTCGTGATCAACCCTTCTGCTTTTTGTAATTTTGACTGGTTATATTATAAACATGAAAACACAAAATTTATATCAAGATGTTTATTACCAAACATAGTATACTGTAATTCATGTAGATTACAAGGCCAACAAAAGAAATTCAAGAGACAAAACTGCGAAAATAGTCATTTGACCAATTTCTTTACACAAATAGCTCAACTGCAACCAAGTTTTCAAAAAATATGTGGTTGGGTGGAAGATCAAATAGTGACATCCAAAGCAAAAAAGGCATATCTACGGGCTGTCAAAACTCAAAATCTCATTGGTTAAACAAGATAGCCGCGTAGCCTAAAACCATGCCCTTTGGTTTAGGGATGACATGACACATCACCACCTGATTGGCTGCTATTTTTGAAGCCTAAAACGCAGCATCTGCGACAGTCCAAGTGGTGTCTTTTATTTTGTTATACTTTCATGTAATCTTATGTAACCGTACTTATATTTATAAACAGTTGGTCAACGGGGCCATTTCCGTGATTTTCCCAAAACTAAACAGGCTAGCATATGTAACTAGGATGGATAATTATGATAACATATACGAATCAAGAATTAGATCATTTAAAAAGTGTGGTAAAACAAAAACAATGAAAGAAAACATACCTGCAAACAGAATCTGGTGTTATGAGTATAGTGACATCCGTTGTGGCGCTGAAGATGGTTCCTTTTCAGTCCAAACTCCATATCATTTCGAGTAACTTGTCTCTCTGTGCTTAAAGCGCATAACAAATCTTGAAAACTAGTTGCAGGTGTTCTCTTTAGTGGATTCCCATTTATTCTTGAACCATACACGACCCTACTCGCCAATTCCTGAAGCTTTTGTTCAACAAGTGCACCCAAACAATCCCCTGTTAACGCGAACGGGTTCTGCAAACCAATCTTTTGATCGCTCGGTTTACAAGAAGTGACATTTTGGTTATTCTTTCTTCTCTCTAATCTTGCAGGCCTTTCACACCTGTTCTTCATTTGAGAACCGAATCTAAATGCCATCCCATCACTATTTTTACTCCCATTATTCCCCTGATAATCCGGTTTCCAACCTTCTGACCCGATTTGTTTGCCTACAGCTTTAGCACTACTAACCATTCTTGTCCCGTTGCGTTTTGTTCCGCTTTTCTGCCACTGAGACGGCCCGTTTTCACCTTTACCCAGTACCCTTGACCGTGTTTGACCCATTAAACTCCTGTTCAATGCAACAAAGTCTTTCGACTGAAATGAAACCCGAACATCATCACCCCGTCGGTTATTTCCCTTAATACAAGCCGGGGACACAACATTTCGCGGCTGCAACTCTTGTTCTTGATCAAACGACGAATTCAACACAGACGAATCAACATCTCGCTTCAATTTAGCCTCCGAAACATCAATCAAATTCCCACAGCTTTTGCAAGACGCCTGCTGACTCAACACATCAACATTTCCCCCCTTCCTATAGTTTCTAGCACCATAAGAAATCGCATACTTCGACTTATTCCTCCCTTGCAACCCTGACTCCAAAACTCGAGTAGCAGCACCAATCAACCGCGACGAATTCCTCTTCGACTGATTACTACTTTTCGGCACAGGGGACGCTAGTTTCGGATGCTGCTGATACTTCCTAGACCGCGATAAAACACTCTTTAACTGCAATGCTTCTGCCCCAAACCTAGTCACATTTCTCCTTTCACTCATTCCTGTTTTCTGTACCTTCTGTGGCCTGAAATCCTGCCCACTCAGTGTCGGTTTCGGTTGTTTCGGTTTATTATTAATCTCATCATGTTTAACAATCTGTTGTACGGACAGCATAGTTTCTAACCCCATGAGTCTGGCAACAAGAGTAGGAGTCTGACCACCACCATTGCTTAAAACGTCGTCGTTTTGACCAGCATCAGCAATCTGCAACAGCTTTGAACCTTCTTTTGCACGATCTGAAACAACAAAACAACAAATTATGTTTAATGTAGACAAAGTTAACACGAAATATTATTATTATTATTATTATTATATAACAATTAATAAACCTGGTGGAATTGGAAGCAATCGTTTAGGAAACAGTTTCTTCTTAGAGAACCTTCGATTCCAATCGAATAATTGAAAGAATATTCCGACACAACCGCCAGTTCTTCGAGGTCGTTTCTCGCCTATAGCTAAACACGACGTCGTAACGCTCGCACTGTCATCCGTCATCTTATCCACCAAAAAACCCGAAAGCTCTGTTTTTAATAGTGTCGGTTTTCCTACTAAAAAAGAGGTTGCGGCTTAACTTGTCGTCCGTTTACCCGCCACTTTATTACACATTCACACAAGATTAAAATTCATATTTGCAGATGATAAGCAAACTTGAAACGAATGAAAAGAGGTTTTATTTTCTATACGGTGTTAGTTTGCAATATTATTATTATATTGGTTGATGGTTAATAATAAAAATGGTATTATAAAAGGTTGAGGAATGGAATCTTATGGAAAACGCCAAAAGGTATGGACGAAAAGCAAGCAATACAGAAAGCAACGTCACGAATCCAACGTAGGAGTGGTCACCTGAAGAAAGTTATCCTTTGGTCACGAGAAATAAAATAATAAACAACCGACGGTCTGACGCTAGAATAAGCCATGAATAGGGTTCTAGGATTCATACACCCCGTGACGTCATATTTAGGGTGTATGACATCACATTCTGGGTATGTGGCAGCTTTCTATTGGTATGTGGTGTGGGCCAGGGTGTATGAATCCTAAGGTAGGGGTGTATGAATCCACAACCCCCATGAATATAGTGGTTGGACGAAGCACTAGGTGGATGATTGACAGGAGGTGGGTGTAGGTGGTAGGTGATCATGTAAGACGAAGACTGTGAAAACGGCTTGTGTGGGTGTGTTATACTGTTGTGGTGCAGAGGACGGGTTAGTGCGTAGGATAAGGTGGGTAGGTGCGTAGGAGTACAAGGCTAGGATGTGACAGAAGTTTGTTTAACCCCACCCTACCATCCGCATGCACAGAGAGAAGTGAGCAGACAGTTAAAACAAAATTTTCAGTATGGTAGGGTTGGGTTGGGTAGGGTAGTGTTTTGTTTATCGGATCGGGTTTCGGGTTATTTTTGTAAGTTTATTCTGGTTAATCGGTTTCGAAAACAGAAGTCCTAGTTTGGTTTGTATAAGGACTGGGGGTGTACACAAGTCGAATCAAGTGAAGTGAAGTTAGAATCGGCTTGTGTTTGGATTGGTTTTTTAACGAGTCAAGTCGAGTTGGGTTGGTTTGCAAAAATGAGCAAATCAAAGATTGGTTTAGTTAATAAGCGGTTTGAGTTTACCTGGCTTTGGTTGTAAACGAGCCAAATTTTGAACAAGTTTTTTATCTGACTTTCAAGCTCCAAGCTACTTCTAACAAGTTTCTTTGAAATTAGTATTACAAGTTTGTGCAATATACCGGGTATGGTTGTTGTTATTGCCCGTTGAGAACACTTAGTGTTAGGTATTGGTTTAAAAGTTAAGTCATAAACTTATACCTTATAAATAAGTATTTAGTTGTGTCAGCTTGAGAATTTTTGTACTTTTTTTCTATTTCACATACTAGTATTTGTTGTTGGATTTTGTATTTTAAAATGTTTTAAATTGATTTTGAAAAGAGAAAAGGAAAATGTTATTCTAAACTTGGATTGTATTTGACCATAATATATAAAAGTATGAGAAATGTTCAATTGTTAGAATTACAATGTGTGAAGCGTAAACTAATACACGCAAAAGTCACACATCATCAAGTCACGGAGCATGAACTTTTAGATGGTGGAGGCCGAACTCAAAGATATAAAATTTTCAAAGAAAACCGAAGAAATTTATATTATTGAGCCAAAAATCAGTGGGCCATGACATCATCAACGGTGATACATCTAAAGTAACAGTAACCGATCGTCTATGAGAAGCAAACCTTGGATCCTAGTTCTTGTATGATTTTTAGTATATAACATCTTTTTAGTGGACCACTTATTAATAAACTAGGGAATGAAACCTATGGTCCAAAAATAATAAATTGAGTCATAAATCAAAGAACAAACATTTTAAACAAGTTTATTTCAGTTTTGGTATTGTTCTGTGGTTGGATATCAGAATGAGGAATAATCAAAACCGAACTGTAATTTTGGTTAACAAAAACCTGCTTATTGAAAAATGCCCCTCCGGGTTAACTTAGTTTTTTACAAGGTTAAACATTTGGATGGATCTGACAACGTTTGAGAAACCTCAATGGTTCTACTGAGAAAAAAAAAGATTTGGATCGATCTAGTAAAATTGAGAAAACCTCATGGACAATCTTAGCTATTCACTCTAAATTTTATTAAAATTTTGATTTGGTTAATCGGTTTTTATGCTCTCCCTCGTATATAGAGTTTTCTATGACAAGGTGAACTATTATTACCAACCTACAATGAAACCTTAAGCAGCTTCACGTGGATTTGGCACCACGTGTCAATCAAATGTGACTTTAAAGAGTGTCGGCATGTTTTATTTTATATATTTAAATATAAAACCACCACATAAAAAAGACAGCGACTGTTTATTGTGTTTCCTTTTTCTTTCAAACCGTTTGATTTTCTATACTTAAACAACCACATAAATTATTGATATGGATTTAATATGATTTGAAAAGAAAACTGTAATAACATAAAAAATAGACCGGAGAGTTTATGCGATTTTAGCAGGCATCAAAACTGTGTTTTTTTTTTTATATATAATTTGTGTTGAAACTACAATTGATATGTTTTGTGATGACTAATGACCCAAGCATCCATGCAGGAAGGGAATGTTAGTGTAAATTTTACCTAAAGATTTTGAAAAATTTTATAAGTATTGATCCCCCCCCCCCCCCCCCCCCCCCCCCCCCCCCACAAATTTTACAGAAACTAAGTTTGAGATCTGCCAATGCATCCATTGTTCTCTTCCTGGAATACCAAATCTAATATGGAATAAGTTAACTTGAAACCATAGTGACGAAAAAATAGTTTATTGCAACATAAACTTAAAAAGGTGCATCCCTCTTACCCCTAATATCAAGGAACTGACTATGACACACAAAGATGAATGGTCGAAAATGTGTGTTTTGTCACGTTATCAAGTTAAACATCATTGACTTGAATGATCTTATGAGAAACATTTGGACCACTTAATAAATCTATGGATCTATGACACCCATAACAAAAACGTTCTCAATAAGGGGGATGGGTGCTTACGGTGAACCCTACCCACCGGCAGCTACCACCCGTGAAGCATCCGTGGAGCTCCTGGTTTCCCTCTCTCCTCTGCAACCGTGACTGCACCCGTGGGATAGACCACGAAAACCTCAACGGACTACCAGAATCTCACTACCCGTGACCACGGTGGCAGTGAACCCGTGCTGGTAGTGAGGTACCAGTGTCATTCACTGGTTGTGCCCCATCCCCCTAAGATTTTGAAGAAACGCATGATATCTCACTAATAGCATAACATATTTATGTAAATTGTATTTGTATTTATTTGAATATCTCTATCCATATTTAGAGATAATGTTTGTATCATTATAAATATTACAATATCAATCAAAGGAAGGCAAGGGATTGAATTTCTATCATGGTATCATCCTAGTTATACCCTAACCCTAATCGCCGCTCCTTCTTCTTCTTCTACCTCTGATCGGCGATCACCATACAGGGTCCGATCCTTCTTTCTTTTCCCTTCACACCATGTCTTCCCTGCTAACAACTCTACCATCATTCCCTCTTTAACCGTTGAATCAAAATTACACCCTGCCAACCACAGTTTCCAATATTAAGAACGTTATACCGATTGTTCTTGAGATTGATTCATCTCAGTATGCGTCCTGGCGACTCTATTTCGCATCCACTGCAAAACGGTTATGGTCGAACATCACTTGAAGCCGAGACCACCGCCTTCTGAAACTGAATCATCCAACTCCTCGATGAATGGGACCGTCTGGATGCTCTCGTTCTGCAATGGCTATTCAGCACGATCTCAAACGACATTCTTCACACAATCATTAATAATGTATCGACCGCCCACGAAGCATGGGTCGCCATCGAAGATTTATTTCATGATAACAAAGCGGCACGGGCGATTCACCTTATGCACAAGTTTTCTAACACCCGCTTGGATGGTTTCTCCAACATGTCTGCATACTGTCAAGAAATCAAGGTTCTCGCTGATCAATTAGCAAACGTGGACGCTCCGGTTGATGGAAATCGCTTGGTACTACAACTCCTTGCCGGCTTAAACGCCGAATACGAAGGTATTGCCACTATACTAAAAAAAACACAGCCCCTTTACCGTCTTTTTATGTGGCCAGATCTAAGCTTATACAAGCCGAAACTGATAAAGCCGAGAGAGCACTTCAATCCGCTAAAACCGCCTCCACCGCTTTAACCGCCACCACCCCGAACCACCGTACCGCACCACCATATAACCACCCACCACCCACTGACAACAGCCTCCTCCACCAAACTACACCCGAAGCCGCGGCGGCCGTAATGGGCGTCGGGGCAGAGGACGTGGTGGACGTGCTCCATTCTTTCCCATGCAATATTGGACCTACCAACAACCTCCTGGACATTACAATTGGCCCAACCAAACTATGTTTAATCCGGCCCAATATTCTCCCACCCCTTACCAACCCGGCCCAACTGCAACATTTTCCTTGGGCCACCCCTCCTTGCCCTTACCCGAATTCAGCAAACAGTCCATTCCTCCTCTCTCGGCCCATCAGCAGCAAGGAATTTTAGGCCCAAAGCCAGCGCAGAACCATTATACTGCTTACAGCCCAACCGACATCGAGCAGGCCCTCTACACTATGTCTTTGCAGCAACCCGACTTGACACAGTAATGGACACCGGGGCATCTTCCACTATGACTAATGAGCAAGGTGATTTTCATTCCTTTACTAACTCTTGCATACCTCAACATATTATTGTAGGAAATGGTAACACTATTCCGGTAGTTGGACATGGCACAAAATACCTTCCCAAACCATATCCCACCATTTATCCTTAAAAATGTCCTTTACTCACCTAAATTAATTAAGAACCTTATTTCTGTTCGTCGATTTACTAGAGATAATTGGGTGTCTGTTGAGTTTGATCCGTTTGGTTTTCTTGTGAAGGACCTCAAGACGCGAGCCCCGCTCCTTCGATGCAACAGCAGCGGTGACCTATACCCTCTGGTGCTCGGGTCCTCCTCCTCACTACCCACTGCTCTTGCCTGCCATCACTGCTGATCTTTGGCACCAACGTCTTGGACATCCAGGGCGTCAGTCTTTAAATTCAATAAAACGTTGTCATTCAATTTCCTTTAATAAATTCTTCAAATAATGTTTGTGACTCTTGTGTTTTGGGTAAAAGTATAAGACTTTCCTTTTTTTTGCTTCTAATTCATGCACATTGTTACCTTTTGATATAATACATAGTGATGTGTGGACGTCTCCTGTCATTAGTTCGTCTGGTCCAAAATTTTATGTTCTATTTTTAGACGATTATACCGATTTTTTGTGGACATACCCTCTCACCCACAAATCCAATGTCTTTCCCGCATTCACACAATTTGCCACCAATATTAAAACACAATTTAATCGCACCATAAAAATTTTCAATGTGACAATGGCCGAGAGTATGTCAACAATGCTTTTCAAAATTTTTTTACTACTAATGGCATACTTAATCGTTTGTCTTGTCCATACACCTCCTCCCAAAAATGCAAAGCCGAAAGAAAAATCCGTACCATAAATAATCTCATCCGCACCATCATGTCACATTCCGCCTTACCCACACCATTTTTGGCACTTTGCGTAGAAACCCGCCACCTATTTACTTAACATCCTTCCCACCACCACCACCAAAACAAAGACTCCAACCGAAATCCTTTACAACACCACACCCACATATGACCACTTGCGTGTCTTCGGTTGTCTTTGCTACCCACTAACTCCACCCACTACAATTCACAAACTCGACCCACGGGCTCATCCATGTGTCTCTTCCTCGGTTAACCCTCCTACCCATAGGGGGTACCGATGTCTCGACTTGAATACCAAACAGATCTTTATCTCCAGACACGTTGTCTTCGACGAGACAACCTTCCCTTTCAAACACACCAACACACACCATCACACCAACACCCCATTACACCTTCCTTGACCCTACGGACTCACCTATACCCGCCCAATCTACACCCACACATCTCCCAATCCAATCCATCTCACACAACCGGCCCAACTAACCCACCCCAACCAACGGCCCAACCTCCTCCCACCCCTCACTCACTCCACGGCCCACACCCAACATCCATTACATACCCCCCCTCGGCCCAGCAAACCACCACACCGTCCCCTGCCACAATCCACTACTACACCATCGGTACCATCCCCCCCAACCCCTCCCCCCCTACTCGCACCATGCATACCCGCTCTATGAGCGGCATCTATAAGCCTAAACAACCCTTTAACCTTCACACCTCCACCACCAACCCCCCATTGTCCCCATACCAAAGAACCCTACCGATGCCTGTCTATACCGGAATGGTCCACTGCCATGAATACAGAATATGATGCATTAGTTAGGAATGGGACTTGGGAAATGGGTACCTCCGCACACCACCTGATATGAATGTTATTCGCAGTATGTGGTATTCAAACATAAATACAGGTCCGGATGGGTCCCTTGGAACGTTATAAAGGCCATTAGTTTGTGATGGGCGATTACAACAAGTTGGTGTGGATTGTGGTGAGACGTTCAGTCATCCGGTTGTTAAACCAGCCACCATTCGGACAGTAACTCTCTATTGCGCTGTCCAAACATTGGGCCATGCATCAGCTGGATGTAACAAATGCTTTTTCTTCATGGTAACCTCAATGATACAGTCTATATGTATCAGCCTCTTGGGTTTCGGGACAACCGATTTCCCGACTATGTGTGTTCCCTCAAGAAATCTCTTTATGGCCTTAAGCAGGCCCCCAGAGCCTGGTATCAAAGGTTTACTGATTTTGTCCTCACCCTTGGGTTCCATCATAGTCGCAGCGATGCCTCGTTATTTACACTGCACCAGGGCGCAGACACAGCCTATCTCCCACTTATATGTTTGATGATATTCTTCTAGTCACATCATCCGACAGACTTCGCCAATCTCTAATGCACAGGCTCTCAGGCGAGTTCGCCATGAAAGACCTCGTCCCCTTAGCTATTTTCTGGGCATCTCTGTGTCTCGCATCAAAGACACGATGTTTTCACTCCCAGCATCCTTACACCAGAGATCCTTACTCGTGCTGGCATGCAGTCTTGCAATCCGGTTGCCACACCAGTTGATACAAACGGCAAACCAAGTGCCTCGGTTAGCGACTTATTTTCATGACCCATCATTATATCGCAGCCTTGCAGTGCTCTTCAGTACCTCACTTTCACCTCGCCCATATATCTCCTATGCCGTTCAGCAGTTTGCATGCACATGCACGCACTCCTCGTATCGATCATTGAATGCTCTCAAGCGTATCATTCGCTATCTTAAAGGGACGATCAGTAGGGTTTAACTCTCACGGCACTCCATCCCAGTCTCTCGTTGCTTACACGACGCTGATTGGGCTGGGTGCCCCGACACACTCGACGCTCCAACCAGTGGTTATTGTATTTACTTTGGGGACAATCTCATCTCGTGGTCGTCTAAGCGTCAATCCACTATTTCCCGTTCCAGTGCTGAAGCAGAATACCAGGGGTCGCAAATGTCGTAGCCGAAATTTTTTGGCTACGCAACTTATTACTGGAACATCATCACCCATTGTCCCGAGCAACTTTGGTATACTGTTGATAATGTTAGTGCTAATATTTTTATCAGGGAACCCGGTACAAACATCAGCGTACCAAGCATATTGAGTTAGACATTCACTTTCGTCCGCGGAGCAAGTTCAACGTGGTCTCGTGTGCGCGTCTCTTCCACGTTCCCCTCCAGATATCAAGTTGCAGATATTTCACTAAGGCCTTCCTCGTGTTCTTTTTGAAGATTTCAGAGACAGTCTCATCAGCATCCGGTCTCCTCCCGCTTCGACTGCGGGGTATAATAGCATAACATATTTATGTAAATTGTATTTGTATTTATTTGAATATCTCTATCCATATTTAGAGATAATGTTTGTATCATTATAAATATTACAATATCAATCAAAGGAAGGCAAGGGATTGATTTCTATCACTCACGATTAATTTGTGCCTTAGTGGTTTTTGGTCTTGAAATAAGTCATAACAAGGATGTTCAACCTTTGATATCTTGTTTCGTGGTCTTCGTAATATAAAATTCATGTGATCTCTATGTGACTGAATAACTTTTACTTAACATGATTCTCACTTATCTCCTAGCCGACATAGTTGACATTGCACAAGAATAGAATCGTGTTATCTGTAACATCCGGCCGCCCCGCTCACCACCAATATTGTCCGCTTTGCCCCGATGGTTGCCCCTCCAGAGCTCACGGATTTGTTTTTTTGGTTGCCCTGGTAGAGACTTCCCAGGAGGTCACCCATCCTGGTACTACTTCCACCTGACCTAGAGCAAGCACAGCTTAACTGTGGAGTTCTCCTCTCATCCACTAACATTAAGCCCAAAACGCGTTGGTGATTTAAGAGCTTTGGGATTACTTATGAACCAAGGATCTCTCCTGGCCACGGCCGATGTGGGATTTGCCTAGGGTGTCATACAATGGTCCATGTTAATCTTCTCAGAAATCAGTACTGTTACAATCACCCCCCCTTAGGGACTCATCGTCCTCGATGAGGTTGGCCCCACCATCCCGAAGACACAGGAGTGGCTCTGATACCATTTGTAACATCCGGCCCTCTCACCACCAATATTGTCCGCTTTGCCCCGATGGTTGCCCCTCCAGAGCTCACGGATTTGTTTTTGGTTGCCCTGGTAGAGACTTCCCAGGAGGTCACCCATCCTGGTACTACATCCACCCTGAGCACGCTTAACTGTGGAGTTCTCCTCTCATCCACTAACATTAAGCCCAAACGCGTTGGTGATTTAAGAGGCTTTGGATTACTTATGAAACCAAGGATCTCTCCTGGCCACGGCCGATGTGGGATTGCCTAGGTGTCATACAATGGTCCATGTTAATCTTCTCAGAAAATCAGTACTGTTACATTATCTACCAAAGTTATAGTTGGTAAGTGTTTCTGTTGACCACAACGCCGTGTGATTCCCCAACCTATGTGAAGATGCTACAAGCAAAGCCGAATTAAAGATATCATTATATTGATTTTGGTGATGCGGTGCTTAAAGTTAGATAGGGTTAAATATTCAAAGACTTAGATTGTGTGTAAATCACTCGCTTCTAAGGAGCTCCTACTAACATGATTTCTTAGATTGTGTAAGATCGTTGGTTAGGTCATCATAAAATAATCAATGTTCTAGACTCAATACTTGCTTGTTAGTTGTTAGTTTGATTTTAGAAAGTGCACCTCAGTGTGAGGCAGGTGAGACAAGATGAAAAATGCATAATAGAGCGTGAGGTGACACAATTGATTTCGCCTGAGCCAATTGTTTAGGCGCCTCCTTCAAGCGCTATAGACTCAGGAGAGTAAGGGCTGTTTGGCAACTTCTAATGGGTAAG
This sequence comes from Ambrosia x helenae, assembly GCA_030844895.1. NCBI lineage: Eukaryota > Viridiplantae > Streptophyta > Magnoliopsida > Asterales > Asteraceae > Ambrosia > Ambrosia x helenae. The sequence continues at coordinate 1,895 of JAUTDX010002418.1, read as the reverse complement.
TGCTGAACCTGTAAGAGATCTGAATGGTAGAAGATGTTGAATGGTTTAAGTGATCAATCAATAAGAGATGTTTGGTTGGACATCTGAATGATTAAAATTTATTGTCCCACATTGGTATGGAGAGTAAAAACCACTTTGAAGTATCAAATCTTATGTCTCATATTTACCTGAGAACTACCCACATGCAAGGGAGGTGCAAAAAACGGGTTTCTGGTTGTGATCCAACGCATCACTCGCATGACCTACGGACACACCCCATGTCAACCGATTAAGTGCCTGTTCAGACCGATTTTTTCATTCAGAAGTGCCTGATAAAAGCCCCCGTGTCTAACCGAGTCAGTCGTTCACAGTCAGTCCTGAATGGGTCATTTCAGACCCAACCAAACAGGGCCTAAGAGATGAATAAAATGAAGAGGGGACCACATAACCATATACAAGTGTTTTTTTCTTTTTTTCTTGTTTGGCTTCTCTTTTTTCACTTTTCAACCCTCACTAAGATGAAAAGTAAAAGAGTAGATGTTTGATTGAGCAAGAGTAATAAGTAGGCTGCAAACAACTAAATTTTCAGCGAATAATTGATGAACCGTTTGGCGGAAAGTTTCGTTTGTGTTCGTTCGTTTAATAAATGAACGAACAAAAACAAAAAAGTTTCGTTCGTTTAGTTAAACGAACGAACATGAACAAAAGTTGTGTTCGTTCTCTTATATTTGTGAACGTTCAGTAACGTGTTTCGTTTGTGTTCGATAGCTTAATAGGGATTTTTAATTTTTTTTTATATTCTTTACTTTTTATTTATTTTACCCAAGTAAATAAATAATTTATGTAAGCTAAGTAATATTGCTATATAAGATCAGTAAACCCTACTTTTAGAATAATCATTAAGTAAATAATTAATGAAATTTCCAAGTTTAAATAAATAATTAATGAAAGACGTCAAATTTAAAATGCGAGCTTAATTTTTATTAAATACTACTTTATTATGTTTACCAATATTATGTTAAGTACTAAATATGTTTGTATAATTATGTTATATTTGTTGGTTGGATCTAATCAATTTCTTAATATATGTGAATTCAAACTTAATCTAAAGTAATATATATCTCTTGTGTTTGTGTCCGTTCATGAACAAAATTAACAAACGAAAACGAACCAGGAAACAACGAAAAGCAAATCTCGTTCGGTAAGCGTTCATGAACTGTTTGTGAACACATAATTTCCTTAACACACGAACATGAACAACGCTTTGTTCGTGTTTATTTGGTTCATTTGCAGCCCTAGTAGTATTAGTAAGTTAAAAAAATATGTGTTCTACAGTAGTGTTTTTTACTTTTTATAAATCCCTGTATAATTAGAACTAGTGGTTCTAACCATGCTCGTTACGCGAGGAGCGTTGGTGTTAGATCAACTAACCTATATGCCCCATATGACACCATACGCCCATATTTCTAATGTCTGGATTTTTTTTAGAAGAAACTATGGTTTTCCTTGGATGGCACGTTTATTTTTTTAAAATTTTAAGCGTTCGTTATACGGCATGGATATGTTTACGAGTTATAATTTGTAAAAAAACGTTACAAATTACTTTTTTAACGACATACACATGTTTTTTTTATTTAAATATCTTACAAACAACTTAAACTTTTAACTTAGTAAAATAATACGACATTTTAGATGTTTTGTTGTTTTATTATTAACATATTTAACAAGTTTATCAAAATTTTAAGCAACAAACCAAATCACACCAAAACAAACATACTATAAATAACGATACACAACAAAAATATAAAACATCCATTACTAACATGATTCGAGTTCATACATAAAAAAACAAACTAAAACATACCATAAAAAACTAAATAAACCTACAACCAACCACCCTAACCCTCACCCTCACC
>JAUTDX010002417.1:0-43427 GCA_030844895.1 Ambrosia x helenae | reverse complement strand
GATGCCCGACAGCTTGTTGGCCGCGTTTATCACGCTATTAGGTTGCCTGAGACCATGAGCCAGCTACTTCAGCAGGTTCTGGATCAGATTGGGTTGCTTCGGGGTGAGATGGGGTCGATTCGGACTGACATGGGGTCGATGCGGGCTGATATGGAGGGGATGCGGGCGAATATACGGTGGTTGGTGCGAGCGAGAATGATAGGAGATTACAGATGGGTTTGCAGCCGCGTGAGGCGTCCACCAGTCAGCAGGGTGGGGCATCCACCAGTCAGCCGGGTGGGTCGGGTCAACCGGACGGGTCGGGTCCGTAGTTTCTATATTTGGATCTTGTATTTTGAACATTATCGTTTCTTTATTTGAACATGTTTTATTTTGTATGTAAATGTTTGAATGTTATGCTTTATTTTATTTTATTGTTCGTTATCTTTGGTTTTGTTAAGTTCGGCAATATAAACGTTATAAAAACCGAACATCCATATAAAAAAAATCATATTATACAAATAAAAAAATAACATTTATAAAACACCAAACATTTATATTCACATCTCTAACCCATCTTAAACACCCACACTACACTTAAAAAAAACCAAACAATCATTATTCAATCATTGCCAACGATTACCAATGATTGGAAATGGATTAGGGTTTGTTGACGGGCCGTGGAGACCTTGATGGGCGTCAGTTTTGTCGGGTGGTGCCTCGATGGGCCGTGGAGGCCTTGACGGGCCATATGAGGTTGTGTAAATAAAAACCCTAGGCTGCTGTGACAACCGTCACCTCCAACTTTTAATAAGTTGTCAACTTTAGCCTTTTTGTGTTCAAACATTTCTATCTCAGTCCATGAAAGTTGTCATGCTTGAATCCAATGAAATAATCGAATTTACAAGTCTATTATGTGTCTATGTTAAGATCGTACTTGCGTGTTATTAAGTCACATACAATTATTGAAACGATATTCGACTTTAAGAAAATTATAAGATTTTAAGGATTTTTTTTTTCACGATTTTAAGTCGTACACGATATATGACTAACGAAAAAATTATTGTAAGGTATAAAACTTATAATGGGTAACAAATTTAAAACTTTAGTTTTATTTACATCCTTAAAGTTTAAATTAAGAATGAAAGTATTAGGTGGAGGGACTAATCTTGCCAAATGGACAAAGTTAAAAAATAAAAAAAAATAAAAATAAAATTAATAAACAGATCCAAGTCCCCGTTGATCCCATTTTCCGGCCGACCATAGGTCGCCGCCGGCGGCCTCTCCGGCGACTCCAAACATCATTAATTCGTAGCTTTTAACTCGATTTAATTATTTCAATACGTTTCTCCACCTCGTCTCTTCGTTTCCCCATCATTTAATCGAGTAATAACACGTTAATTAGTGGAATTAAAATCGGGTTTATAGTGTAACCGCCGGAAGTTTTAAAACGCGAATAACTCGACTTTTAATCGTTCTTAGTTATAAGTCGTTTGTTCCAATCATCTTCTGCACTCATTCCCTTCAAAACCCACCAAAAGTTCAACGAAAAAACCTGTCCAGAACATGTCCTATTTGCGAAAACAAGCTCGGCTCTTGAAGCTCAAGTTGCGACTTCATTACGCCTTGTGAGTTCTAATTTTTCATGCCATTTTGTTCCTCATTCATCCCTAACAAAAAGCCCTATGGTTCAGACGCGTAATCGTGTTGAATTGAGGGTTGATTGTGTTAGGGATTAGGGTTAGGGTTTATGTTAGAAATTTGGGGAAGATGATGTTCGTAAATATTAGTTTAAATTTTTATTTTTCAAGCAAAATAACAATCTAGTTTTTCCTAGCCTAGTGGTTGTGTGTGATGCAGCTCAAGAGAGCTACTCAGGTTCGAATCCCTCAGCGACACCATATTTTTTGGGGTTTTTATTTCAGCTTTCCTTGTCCTTTTCCTTTTTATTATTATTTTTTTATTAAATATATATTAGTCATAATCTTAAAATATTTATAGAAAATTCATTTTTACTCCAAAATTATGAAAATTTAAGGGAAAACATCTTGGACACCCTAAAGAAAATTACCATATTTTTATTTTCTGAAAAAAAAAACATTATTTTCATATTTTCTCGAATTAAATTGTTTTAATCATAATTAAATGATTAAAAAATTCATTTTTAAATGATTTTAACCTCAAATTTTCTCGAGATTTATTTTTATGTATAATAAACTGAAATAAAATATATATTCTCAGAAAAATGTTATTTTTGTTATTTTTACTATTTTTTTATCATTAAAACGTTATTTGAACTCATTAATATGTTTTAAATACGAATAAATTGAGAAAATTATGAAAATAGTATTTTCACTATTTTACATCATAAAATAATTAGTTTTCATAAAAACAACATTTTTGGATTATCTCTTGTATTAATTACTTTAATTTATATTTAATTAGATATGATATATTGTTTAGTTAAATATAAATCATAAAGTCTATTTTGTAGATTTTATGTATAAAGTAGAAAATGTTTCTAAGTAAGAGATACATAAGTGTTTTGTTCGCTTATTTAATTAATCGTGATATATTTATTTCAAAACTATCGTTCAAGTTACTATTAAAAATTTCATCTTCCCTATACGAGTCTAGCAAGCCCTAATGCCTTAGATGTTGGCTGCCTTAGACTTTTAAGTCATTTCCCTCATTAGTATTCTTGTATATAGGTTGAGTTCTTCGGAATTCTAAAACGTTATGACGAAATTCTTGGAGTTTATTACTTAGCGAAACTGTGAGTATATCTTTTCCCCTTTTTACTGTTTTACTATTTGGGGTGACTCATGTACTATTACCAAGTTTTTATTTTCTTTTACTAAAATAACAATTCTTATGTGTGTTTGCTTGTATCATTTCGTGTATCTATGACTTGTCAAATCATTAACCGTTGCGGCCTAGCATTTCAATGAATAGATCTATGGTATATACCCTTGTGACTCTGTTGAGAGTCCTTGTCATTGCTATGTATTTCATTACTACTAGCGCATACTATACATATCTGCTTTCCTTTCACAGGGTTGATTTGACCGGATACCAATTATTACATTTTGCAAGCACTATAATACACATGAATTGCTAATTTTTCTTTACATATATAACAAACGGATGTACTCACCAATACATTATATGTGTTGACAAATTATTTTGTACATGTTTCAGGTGACGTTTGATCTTACTTGCTTTCACGCTTAGGATGGACCTAGTGCTTAATAAAAGATTGAATATTTATTTTCTATGACTGAGATTTCTATTAAGACTTTTGTATTTCCTTTTAGATAATGAAAGTTGTTTGCTATTAATATTTCCAATTTAGACCATGTGCTATTGAACAATCACGTGACACCTCGATGTTTCCGCCATCGGTTGGGGTGTTACAGATTGGTATCAGAGCATGGTTATAGGGAATTAGTTTATTAGTAATACTTTTGACGTAGACTATAACTAAGCTATCCTTTTATGTGCTTTCTCGTATTCTCTATGATTCGTACCTAATCTTAAATCTTATAGTTTTAAGCTACCTTTTCTCTCTCTTACTTTCTATCATACGAAGGAGATCTTAATTTTATTTTTTAAATGAAATGAAATTATCGAGATGGGATTGATCACCTCACCTTGGTAAATAGTTTCGTTTATTTTCATGTTTTATTTATTATTCTTGGAATATTTTCCTTTCGAGATAGGAGACGTCCAAATCACAAGGAATTTATCCCTCCAACAGAAAACCTAATCATTAAGCGGGGAGTGATATCCTTAACTTAGTGACTGGTTTCATTCTACATGTTTTTTTTTTGAAATATAACCTTGAGCTAGGAGTGAAATCCACATCTCAATAACTTATTTCATTATCTCATCTTAAAGTCTTGCTAAAAGATTTGAAATATTATGGTGATGGGGCACGTGCAATCTGGAAGGGTGAGCACCTGTATTCTGAGTTTTCTGTCTAGGACTGGTAATTCGCATAAATCCCAATCAGACGAGGGACCCGTTTACCTACATGGGAATTCTCGGGATGAGCATTCACTTATAGGCTAAAGTACGCCCCACGAATCACTGAATACTTCAATTTCTTTGGCTAGTCACCAGTTTCCTGAGAAACAATCCCAAATACATTGATTTATTCTTAATAAAATCAATATTATTATCATGATTATTGGTTATGATATTCATTTCGTTGAATTTTTTTTCGACATTTGACTACTATTTACGCTTTATTCATCTTATGTCACGTGTTATTTTAAACTTGAAACTTAAATTCATAAGTGTTGCTTTATTTTGTAGATGTCTGATCGTGAATCTCGCAAGAAAATCTCTAAGCATCAGGCTAAGTTGGAGTCTGATGAGCGAATCACGACCATGCTCAACGACAAGTTGGAAACACTTGTCCCTAATATCATTAATGCCATTCTTCCCAACCTTTAACCTTAATGGTAGCTTTAGTGGGAACTCTAACGGGGAATGATAATGACAATGGTGGAGTTAAAGAAAACAAGTGTACTTTCAAGCACTTTAACTCCTGCCATCCTAACAAGTTTAATGGTACTAAAGGAGCCACTGGATTGCTCGAGTGGTTCGAAAGCATGGAGAATACCTTTATTAACAGCGACTGTCCTGATCACTTGCCGTGTTCGTCATGCCTCATGCGTTCTTCAAAAGAGAGCACTTACTTGGTGGAATGGTGAAAAACACAACAGAGGGACAGAAGCTGCTTTGGCTATGACTTGGGAGGATTTTAAGACTATTATGACTACTGACTTTTGTCCTCGAAGTGAGATGAAGAAATTGGAGGATGAATTCTATCTCCTCAAGCAGGATAGTGGGAATAATGTTCCCTATAACTCGTTTTCATGAGTTGAGTTTGTTGATTCCTCGCATAGTAGCTCCTGTTTCTCTTGCTATTGAGAAGTATATTGAGGGTCTGCCACCTCAAATTCATGATACTTTTATGGGAAGCAAACCTGCTACTGTGGAAGAAGCTATTCGTCTCGCAACAGCTCTTACTGACAAGCACGTCAAGGACGGTACTTTAACTCGTAAGGGTACCAAACGACCAGTTGAAACCTCTTCAACCCCTACTTCTGGATCTTCCAAAGCTACCTCTGCCACTACTTCTGGGTCTAACAAGAAGCGCAAAGGTAGAAACCAAAACTACGCTGTAGTTGCACCCCTTAACCAAGTTCCTGTTGCAAATCCAGCCGTCGCACCCAAACTCAAAAGGTTCAGGGAAACTATTCAGGTTCATACCCTAAGTGCACTTCATGCAACTTTCACCATCCAACTACTCGACCCTGCTATAAATGTGACACTTGCGGCAAAGCAGGCCATACCGCCTCTCACTGCCGAGAAACTAGACCTGGGAATGCTCAAAACCAGAGGACTATTCCACCCAGAGCTTGCTATGCTTGTGGTGATCCTAACCACAGGCAAGATAGGTGTCCTCATCTAGCTGCTTTTATTCAGTCCCGTCAGCCAGCCCCAGCAGTTCCAGCTATCCAAGCAGCTCCAGCTCGTGGTCGTGCTTTCAACATTAACGCAAACCAAGCTCAGGCTGACAACGATGTGGTTAATGGTACATTTCTTATTAATGACTTATATGCTTCAATTTTGTTTGATACTGGTGCGGATAAGAGTTTTGTCTCATTAGAGTTTGAACCTTTGCTTGCTCGAGCTCGTTCTCATCTTGCTCATCATATTACTGTGGAGGTTGCTGATGGCAATCCTATTATCATAGATTCTGTTATTCGAAATTGCACGTTGAACTTGAATGACCATGATTTCTCCATTGATCTTGTACCAATGAAGTTGGGGAGTTTCGATATTATAGTAGGTATGGACTGGCTTGCTAAGCATCATGCTGAAGTCGTTTGCTTGAGAAGTTCATTCGAATTCCACTTCCATCGGGTGATTTTCTTCGTGTTTTTGGAGAAAGATCATCGAAGGGTTTGAAGCTCATGTCTTGTACTCAAGCCCAAAAGTATCTTCGTAAGAAGTACGTGTCTTTCTTAGCTCATATTGTAGAAAAGAAAGATAAAGGCAAGAGTATTCAAGATGTTCCAGTTGTTCGTGACTTTCCAGAAGTGTTTCCTGACGATATATCTGGTTTGCCTCCTGTGCGTTCAGTTGATTTTCGTATTGATCTAGTTCCTGGTGCTATACCTGTTGCTAAAGCCCCATATCGTCTTGCACCTTCAGAAATGCAAGAACTTGCTAGTCAACTTCAAGAATTGACTGACAAGGGTTTTATTCGTCCAAGTTATTCGCCATGGGGAGCTCCTGTTCTTTTTGTTAAGAAGAAAGATGGAACTTTTCGTATGTGCATCAATTATCGTGAGCTTAATAAGCTTACGATAAAGAATCGTTATCCCTTGCCTCGTATTGATGATCTTTTTGATCAACTTCAAGGCTCAACTTGTTTCTCAAAAATTGACCTTCGTTCGGGATATCACCAACTTCGAGTTTATGAGGATGATATTCCCAAAACCGCTTTTCGCACTCGTTATGGGCATTACGAGTTTATGGTTATGCCTTTCGGATTGACCAATGCACCTGCTGTTTTCATGGATCTAATGAATCGAGTATGTAAAACCATTCTTGGACAAGTTTGTGATTGTCTTCATCGACGATATTCTCATATACTCCAAAACCAAAACCGCCCATGAGCAACATCTTCATCAAGTTTTGAGCCTTCTTCGTGATGAACAACTGTATGCCAAGTTCTCGAAATGTGAATTTTGGCTTAAAGAAGTTCAATTCCTTAGTCACGTGATAAATGACAAAGGAATACATGTAGATCCTGCTAAGATTGAAGCCATAAAATGTTGGGTTGCACCTAAAACTCCTACTGAAGTTCGTTCGTTTCTTGGTCTTGCTGGTTACTATCGTCGTTTCATTGCAAATTTCTCAAAAATCGCGGTCCCACTTACTTCCTTGACTCATAAGGATAAACCTTTCATGTGGGGACCCAGTCAGGAAGAAGCCTTTCAAATTTTGAAGCAAAAGTTGTGCAATGCTCCTATTCTTTCTCTTCCTGATGGTATTGAAGATTTTGTGGTTTATTGTGATGCCTCAAACTTAGGTCTTGGTTGTGTTCTTATGCAACGGGGCAAAGTTATTGCTTACGCATCACGACAACTTAAAACATCTGAGAAAAACTACACCACCCATGATCTTGAGCTCGGTGCTGTTGTTTTCGCATTGAAAATTTGGAGACACTATCTCTATGGTACTAAATGTGTGATTTTCACTGATCACAAAAGTCTTCAACATATTTTCAATCAAAAAGATCTAAACATGCATCAACGTCGATGGGTTGAATTTCTAAATGACTATGATTGTGAGATTCGCTACCATCCTGGAAAAGCAAATGTTGTTGCTGACGCTCTCAGTCGCAAAGAGTATACTCAACTTAACTGCATTCAAACTCATGATCTTAAGATTCGAATCTATGAAGCTCAACATGACTCTGTTACAGGAGGCAACATGTATGGTGAAATGTCTTGTGGAGCTGAAAATCATTTGGAGACGAAAACATGGTTTACTCTATCTCTCAAATCGTCTTTGGATTCCTGATCGTGATAATCTTCGAACTTTTTTCATGGACGAGGCTCATAAGTCTCGTTATTCCATTCATCCTGGTGCTGATAAGATGTATCAGGATCCGCGTCCCATGTATTGGTGGCCTGGTATGAAGAAGGACATAGCTCACTACGTGGCTAAGTGCCTTACTTGTGCTAAGGTCAAAGCTGAGCATCAACGCCCATCTGGTTTGCTTGTACAACCAGAAATCCCTGTGTGGAAATGGGAGAACATTTCTATGGACTTTATTACTAAACTACCTCGCACTACTCGAGGTCATGATAGTATTTGGGTCATCGTGGATCGTTTAACTAAATCTGCGCATTTCTTGGCCATTCGTGAGACTTATTCGGTTGAGAAGTTGGCTAATATTTATATTGCTGAGATCGTTAGTCGCCATGGAACTCCTTTGAGCATTATTTCTGATCGTGACAGTAGGTTCACATCTCGTTTTTGGCAAACTCTTCAAAAAGCATTGCGAACCAAACTAAATCTTGCACAGCATACCATCCTCAAACAGATGGTCAAACGAAGCGTACTATTCAAACTTTGGAGGATATGCTTCGAGCCTGTGTCATAGATTTTGGTGGTAATTGGGATTCGCATTTACCTTTGGGTTGAGTTTCATATAATAACAGTTATCATGCTAGTATTCGTATGGCACCTTTTGAGGCCCTTTATGGTCGCAAGTGTTGTTCTCCTGTGTGCTGGAACGAGGTCGGCGAGACTCAGATTACTGGTCCCGAACTTGTCCAGGAGACAACAGACAAGATTGCTATTATTCGTGGGTCCTTACAAGCAGCTCAAAGTAGGCAAAAGAGTTATGCAGATAATCGTCGTAAACCTTTGGAATTCCAAGTCGGTGACATGGTTCTTCTCAAAGTTTCACCATGGAAAGGCATGTTTCGATTTGGGAAAAAGGGAAAGCTTGCACCAAGATTTGTTGGTCCATTTAAAATCTTGGAAAGAGTTGGAAGCGTGGCTTACAAATTAGACCTGCCTGCAGAGCTTAGTAATGTTCATCCAGTCTTTCACGTATCGAACTTGAAGAAATGTTTAGCGGATGAAAATTTGCATGTTCCACTCGAGGACATTCATATTGATGAAGCGATGCATTTCATTGAGAAACCAGTGGAAGTTATGGATCGTGATGTCAAGATTCTCAAGCGAAGTCGTATTCCTATTGTCAAGGTTCGTTGGGAGTCTAAACGAGGTCCAGAGTTCACTTGGGAACGAGAGGACCAAATGAGGACTAAGTATCCACATCTGTTTCCAGAACCTGCAAGTGAAGAATAATTTCGAGACGAAATTCTCTAAAGTAGGGGAGACTGTGACAACCGTCACCTCCATCTTTTAATAAGTTGTCTACTTTAGCCCTTTTTGTGTTCAAACATTTCTATCTCAGTCCATGAAAGTTGTCATGCTTGAATCCAATGAAATAATCGAATTTACAAGTCTATTATTTGTCTATGTTAAGATCGTACTTGCGTGTTAAGTCACATACATATATTGAAACGATATTCGACTTTAAGAAAATTATAAGATTTTAAGGATTTTTTTTTATTCATGATTTTAAGTCGTACACGATATGTGACTAACGAAAAAATTATTGTAAGTAATAAAACTTATAATGGGTAACAATTTAAAACTTTAGTTTATTTACATCCTTAAAGTTTAAATTAAGAATGAAAGTATTAGGTGGAGGGACTAATCTTGCCAAATGGACAAAGTTAAAAAAAAAATAATAATAATAAACAGATCCAAGTCCCCGTTGATCCCATTTTCCGGCCGACCATAGGTCGCCGCCGGCGACCTCTCCAGCGACTCCAAACATCATTAATTCGTAGCTTTTAACTCGATTTAATTATTTCAATACGTTTCTCCACCTCGTCTCTTCGTTTCCCCATCATTTAATCGAGTAATAACACGTTAATTAGTGGAAATAAAATCGGGTTTATAGTGTAACCGCCGGAAGTTTTAAAACGCGACTAACTCGACTTTTAATCGTTCTTAGTTATAAGTCGTTTGTTCCAATCATCTTCTGCACTCATTCCCTTCAAAACCCACCAAAAGATCCACGAAAAACCTGTCCAGAACACGTCCTATTTGCGAAAACAAGCTCGGCTCTTGAAGCTCAAGTTGCGACTTCATTACGCCTTGTGAGTTCTAATTTTTCATGCCATTTTGTTCCTCATTCATCCCTAAACAAAAGCCCTATGGTTCAGACGCGTAATCGTGTTGAATTGAGGTTGATTGTGTTAGGGATTAGGGTTAGGGTTTATGTTAGAAATCTGGGGAAGATGATGTTCGTAAATATTAGTTTAAATTTTTATTTTTCAAGCAAAATAACAATCTAGTTTTCCTAGCCTAGTGGTTGTGTGTGATGCAGCTCAAGAGAGCTACTCAGGTTCGAATCCCCTCAGCAGCACCATATTTTTTGGGGTTTTTATTTCAGCTTTCCTTGTCCTTTTCCTTTTATTATTATTTTTTTTATTAAATATATATTAGTCATAATCTTAAAATATTTATAGAAAATTCATTTTTACTCCAAAAATTATGAAAATTTAAGGGAAACATCTTGACACCCTAAAGAAAATTACCATATTTTTATTTTCTGAAAAAAAAAACATTATTTTCATATTTTCTCGAATTAAATTGTTTTAATCATAATTAAATGATTAAAAATTCATTTTAACCGATTTTAACCTCAAATTTTCTGGAGATTTATTTTTATGTATAATAAACTGAAATAAAATATAATTTCTCAGAAAAATGTTATTTTTGTTATTTTTACTATTTTTTTATCATTAAAACGTTATTTGAACTCATTAATATGTTTAAATACGAATAAATTGAGAAAAATTATGAAAATGGTATTTTCACTATTTTACATCATAAAATAATTAGTTTTCATAAAAACAACATTTTTGGATTATCTCTTGTATTAATTACTTTAATTTATATTTAATTAGATATGATATATTGTTTAGTTAAATATAAATCATAAAGTCTATTTTGTAGATATTATGTATAAAGTAGAAAATGTTTCTAAGTAAGAGATACATAAGTTTTTTGTTCGCTCATTTAATTAATCGTGATATATTTATTTCAAAACTGTCGTTCAAGTTACTATTAAAAAATTTCATCTTCCCTATACGAGTCTAGCAAGCCCTAATGCCTTAGATGTTGGCTGCCTTAGACTTTTAAGTCATTTCCCTCATTAGTATTCTTTTAAAATCGTTACGACGAAATTCTTGGAGTTTATTACTTAGCGAAACTGTGAGTATATCTTTTCCCCTTTTTACTGTTTTACTATTTGGGGTGACTCATGTACCTATTACCAAGTTTCTATTTTCTTTTACTAAAATAGCGATTCTTATGTGTGTTTGCTTGTGTCATTTCGTGTATCTATGACTTGTCAAATCATTAACCGTTGCGGCCTAGCATTTCAATGAATAGATCTATGGTATATACCCTTGTGACTCTGTTGAGAGTCCTTGTCATTGCTATGTATTTTATTACTACTAGCGCATACTATATATATCTGCTTTCCTTTCACAGGGTTGATTTGACCCGGATACCAATTATTACATTTTGCAAGCACTATAATACACATGAATTGCTAATTTTTCTTTACTATATATAACAAACGGATGTACTCACCAATACATTATATGTGTTGACAAATTATTTTGTACATGTTTCAGGTGACGTTTGATCTTACTTGCTTTCACGCTTAGGATGGACCTAGTGCTTAAATAAAAGATTGAATATTTATTTTCTATGACTGAGATTTCTATTAAGACTTTTGTATTTCCTTTTGGATAATGAAAGTTGTTTGCTATTAATATTTCCAATTTAGTCCATGTGCTATTGAACAATCGTCACCACGTGACACCTTGATGTTTCCGCCATCGATTGGGGTGTTACAGCTGCGAGATTTTTTGAGTGGATCCCCACCGACAGCCCATGGGGCGGATGTTTGCGGACCTCCACCAGGATGTGCATCGGCCGCTTACGGTCAAGTTCATCTCGATCTTCTGCTATACGCTGCTCCCAGCCGGTGCGGATCCCGATGCTGATCATGATCCTGAGATAGAGTTCAGGATGTTTGGACACCTCTTCACGTATTCGATGGACGATTTTGCTAATAGGTGTTTAGGGTGGTACACCGAGGACGAGCTCGTCCAGGATATGTACGTTGCAGGCCTGACCACTTTGCCTGACGACATGCTGATGTCGTGGTGGCCCACCATCGGTGGTGGTGTAGCGTATGCGGCGAACGACGAGAGGTATTATTATTTTCAAGTTTTAGGTTTATTAATATTATTACTGTTGTTGTTGTTTTAGATGACTTGTGTTGTCTGGTTCGTACAAAAACAGAGGAAACTCTGCCGAAATTTTTATAATTTTATTATTATCCTGTGCAGGGCCAACAACATCAGGGACCCTCTGATTCGTTACCTACACCGCGTGATTACCTGGTCTATTTCCGGGCGGTGTAGTTCTAACGAAAGGGTCAATCAGACAGACCTTTTCTTTTTGTACTGCATCCTCAGACCACTATGAATCAGGAACGAGATAGAAATGATTGAACGACATATGATAATGAATCAGACCAATGTCTCATGTTCAATAAAGTTCTACAATAATAGAAAGGATATTGGATAAGGTTATCATATGGCTATAAGCTTGGTTAGGTAAGGAGTTACTTGAACACAAAGAAATAGTTGACGGAAGTAAATCGTCATACTTATATAGGTACAATGCGGTGCAACTAGACGCCCAACTCTGTCAAGCATTAAGGGATATAATAAAGAGTTACACTTCGAACTACAAACAAGAAATAATATTTGATTTGTTAAATATTATAAATCACCAAATAACTTCAAAAATAGTGATAATCGTTTGGTAAAATACTTAGTGGATAGATTATTTAGAATAATCGGTATTAATTGTTTAAAGAAACAATTAATGGGATTGAGGATTGATTATACATATCATTTAAGGCATTAAATGATAGAACGATTATTATTGGATAATATTAATATAGGTGGATTTATTATTAGATAATAAAAAAAATATTATTTGACATTGATTGTTTAAAAGGTTGAATGATATCTTATAGTTAACTAACTAGTTAATTGTTCAAACAATTATAGTTTAGTTAAATAAAAGTCAAAGTGGTTTTTATTTAACTAAATGTTAATTAAAGGTAATCCTTGTAGAACAAGGAATAGTAATTTAGGGTTTAAAGTTGTAAACATCTTATTTATAAATATCGAGATATACCTAAACCCTAATTATAATTGTGATTACGATTGAGAATTGTATTGTAACCCAAAACACATCAATACTGTCCTCGTTCACCGCTCTTGGCTGTACCCTATCACCGGCCACCCTTACCCTGTCGACCACCACCCTTGACCACCCCTTCACGCGACCCCACACTCCGTCTAACCGCCTGGACGTAACCAACCACGCGCCACAATTTCTGGCGCATGTAGCCCCACCTTCAGCCTCCACTACTGTCGGTCACTTGGGTTGCTCTCTTAGGTTTTGTGCTACAATGGTTTGACTTTCTGTATTGGATCTAGTGTTTGGGTGTTGGATCTCGAAGTTGGAGTTTTAGTGATTAGGCTAACTAACAAAAGTCGTTCGTTGCATCCTTAGTGCGGGTCTTTAGTTTTCGTCCAGGTATACTTTTAAACCCCTAGGGATGTGTTTATTGTTTTGTTTGATTGTTATTGTATTTGGATCATTGTTATTGGGAATAAAATCTGTTTTTGTATTACTACACGCTCCCACTTTACTTAATTAGTAAGTTATTAATATTCAATAGGGAATATTTTATAGAATAGTAATCAAGTTTTATGTTTGTTCTAATTAAATCACTCATATTTATTTTTGTCTCAATTAAGTCACTTAACTTCCAAAAAGTGTTCTAATACTATATTTTTGACCTACTTAGCAGGTTAACATGTATATGTGGCATTTTTTTGTCTTTTTTATATACTTATATGGTAGTTACTTGACAATTCTATTCATTTCGTAATAAATATAATATATGATTTCTTTATAATTAAAATAATAAAACATAAGTTGAAACAAGAAACCATCGGTACTGCTGTGAAACCTAACATCAACACAAAACATATAGAACCACAACACCCATATTACGAAGATCCTTCGGTCTTCATTGCCTCGTTACCGTTTAGATTTGCTGACATATAACTCAAGTCTTCATCGTTGTTCGCCGCCATACATGGTCGTTATCGTCATTTGCCGGAATACGTTTGTTGTTTGTTGTTCATTGTTCTGTCATTGTCTTCATCGTCGTTTGCATATGTTCTTTAGATCTGGGATTTGTGGTTAGATAGTGCTTCTATTTTAATCTTCTTTTTTAAATATTATAGTCTTTGAATCCTTAAATTGCTCCACCTAATTTTGTGATTATTCAAAAAATGTGAAATTAGTTTTCACGTAGGTGACCCTTTGTGTGGTTATGGTGCCGTTGCTTCTGCACCAAAGAGCTAGAAATGTAAGTTTAATTGTTTTCATTAATAAATCATAATATAATATAATATGTATGGATTTTATCTCATATAAGAATATATATATATATTATAATTCAAAAGCACAGTATATAAAAAAGGAAAAAAGAAATGCCACATATGCATATTAACCTACTAAGTAGGTAAAAAATATAGTATTAGAACATTTTTCAAAGTTGAGTGATTTAATTGAGACAAGAATAAATATGAGTGACTTAATTGAAACAAACTTGAAACTTGATTACCATTCTACAAAGTTATCCCTATTCAATATATAAATAGTGATTTTATGTAAACTACGAAACGGATCACTGTATTCTCAACAAGTGGTGGTGCCGGAATCAAACTAGAAAAAGGGACATGATGGAGTCATGGAGATGATGGTGTCGCCCCTTCTTAGATTCGAGTGTTCCGTATAACGAGTTCTAGAGTGTGGAAGATTTATCGATCGCAAAGTGGGTGTCAGAGGTGTGTGGCGGCTGGATAAACGGTCAACGAATTAATCGATTCTTCTCGATTTATAACTTTTGAAAATTAATTAGTAAAGGATAACTGAACTGAAGATTTAGATGAAAACACACAGCCTTTGGAGATACACATCTAAGAGAAGATAGGGGCAATGGGGGAAATGGAAGTTGGATCAAGGGTTTATGAGAATGCGTGTGTGAGAGAGATGGAGAGAGAGAGGGGGTGGGGAGAGGGATGGAGGGAGAAGAGGAGGGGGAGGGATGGAGTGGGAAAGGGGGAGGAGAGGTTGTGGGTATTAGTCTTATTATTTTTAATATAGAATTTTTTACGTGGGAGAAAAGACAAAAATACCCTTCAAGTTAACAGCCAAATTGGGTGGGGTTAAAGGGGGTGGATGAAAACAGCAAGATTTTGAAACCATAGGGACCTAAATATGAGAAAAAATGTTTTGAATAAAGGTGGCCAAAATGCTCAAATCGTAGGGACAAAAATAGCAATTTACTCCTAGTAAAAGAGTCTATTGGTAAAAGAAGATATCGCATTTGTTTTTGGGTCAAACCAGTTGCAACTATAAAAGTGTAATAAATACATAAGGAGGTTTCGTTATCATGTTATGTTCGATCAAGCTTCATCTTTCTATGTACTTCTTCAACAACGTTCTCTTCCTCTTCATGTTCATCTTGAACTGGGAGCAACTTGAAGACCACTAAATCCTCTCGGTTTAAAACGCTGTGAAATCCCCACTGACCATACTGTTTTTTTAAACTGCTTTGTTGCTTGAAAAACACGAAAATATGCCTGCACCAACAAATTTATCAACTCTTTTTAAACCAACAAATATGGATGTAAACGAGATGAGTTGCTCGTGAACTACTCGAGACCGGCTAACTAAAATCTCAAATATAGCCGGGCTTGAACGAGCAAGAGCTCGAGCCTAAGTTAGAGCTTATTTAATGACTGTGCTTTAGCTGTAACTTTACATCCCAAGCTTTTTATATAAATTTTAAAATGTTTTTAACTTTTAGAATAAATATGTACTTAAATAATAAATATAGTAATACATAAATTTATAATAAAAATACTTAAATAAATAATATATATATATATAGGTAGAGGATCCTGTAGGAAAATTGGTTTGTGTGAGAAGTGTAGGAAGGATTAAGAATTGACATGTAGCCATCATGTTTTTTATTTTGGAATGATGTTTTGGGTTGTTTTGGCTTGAAAAACACTTACACAACAATATACAAAAATTTAAAACACAATCCGATGTATTATAGTCATTAAATTTAAACTACAGATAAAACACCCTAGTAATTACTTAAAAACACTCTGCTAAAGTGTTATTGACATAGTGTTTTAAGTTTTAAGCCTAAAATACATTGTTTTCGGTTATTAATTGTTATGTTTGTTGTTTTTCTAAGCAAAACAATCCAAAGCATCATGAATACTTACAAAAAAATGATGCATACGTCCAAAAAAAATGATGCTTACATATCAATTTTTAATCCTTCCTACACTTCTCACACAAACCAATTTTCCTACAGGAACCCTACCCTATATATATATATATATATATATATATATATATATAGGGTTGGTTAAAATAACAACTAAGTTGAGTTGAGAAAACTAAGGAACTCACTTTATAACCACACACTTATTTTATTCAATAATGAATTTGTGGTTGTAATTAAACCAAAATAAATATTGAATAAAATATTATTTTAGTTACACAGGTGTAGTCGTTTTGTTACACAGGTGTAAAAACGTCCTAAATAAATTTTTTTTTATTTTTTTACGGTGGGGTTAGACGTGTTTATATCAGTGTGTAAATTTTATTTTTAAAATTCACAATGTACGCAGGAGTTTTCACGGTTCTCTCAACTCGTTAGAACCGAATCCTAAATATATACATATGCACACACACACACACACACCAGCAAAGAGGGTTATCTTGCGAACACTACACATCTCGTAAACCGTGAGAACAAATAAAAAAGCCAATTAAAATCAATTTTTTTAATGCAAACGTCATTATAATTAAAATACAACAATAAAAAAAGAATTTACATTTGAACCTGTAAATGAAAACAGTTTACACATATGTAAACTATAAAGTTACATATGTGTAAAACAATTTACATATTTAGTATACGTTTTCAAAAAAAAAAGTATACGTTTAAGTTATTAAAAGTGATTACGTGTAAATTATTTTTTTTCGATGTTTTACTTTAACAAAAATGATTATTTTTCTTGCGGTTCTGACGAAATATATATGTTATCAAAGTAACTCTCTCCTATATATAGTGTATGGTTCAATGGGAAACGTCAAAGACGCTGGAAACCGGGGAATCATGCATTTAACATGTTAAATATACCATCAAAAATTTCATTTAACATGTAAAAAATTCTTTTTTTAAAGCTTTTGCTTTAAAGATGTGTAGAAGCCACTCTAATACAAAAATCATTTTAGGTTTTGCATCTTTTTAAATTTATTTAGTTTTTAATTTTTTTATGAAAAAGGCTCTTATTATTATGTATTAAATATATTAGATATCTTTAACATGTTAAATGAATGATTCTCACCTTTTGAGATTTCTCATTGAACCCACCCTTAAATATAGAAACTGACAATTACATATATTTAATAGCCCCAGCTTGGGCTTTAAAATGTATTAGAGCACCTACAATGGCTCCAAACAGGACTCCAAACAGGACTGTCCGGAATTTTAAACCTCAATTCCAAACCTTGTGCACCATTGGAGGAGACGATGTGGCAGTTGTTTGGTTGGGTTTGGTCCCGTTGTCTTGTCTGGTCTAGTCAATAATTGTAAATGGGACCCACCATAAATAAACACACACATATTAATTGTTTTTTTTTTTTTAGAAGTGAGGTGATTGAAATGGTTTATTGTTGTAGGAAAAAGTGAGTTTGCGTAATTGGTTGTGGAATGTTGTTTAGAATAATGTGGTATGCTGATGTCACACATTTGAAATTTTGTACCACCAAACCATTGTGGATGCTCTTAAAGAACTGAGATTGGACTTAAGACATATAGCTTGAAGCCAACCGAGATTGAGCTCTCTTAATGTAAAATCTACCTGAATAATAATTGCTTGACGACGTTTATTGAGGAAATCTTTACGTATTTGCCAAGTACGAAACCAGGATTGTATGCAAGTAGCAGCTGCCATTTGTTTCTTGGTTTCATGCATACGAAAAGCATGTTGAATCCTCATAGCTGCTATTATACACTTGGCTTCATCTTCTGTGTTAGCATAGTACACTTGTTTTGAGCTATTTTTAGATGAGTGCTCCCGGAATGCAGCCTCTATGCGAGCAGCAGCATCTGCCGCCTTCCTGTAAGCCGCCTCCTTCCTGTAAGCCGCCAGTGTATCCTTTAAATATTGTTCCTCTTCAGTGACGCTAGTCCCTGAGCCACTATTTTTTAAGATAGAAAACGTAATTTAAGTATTACGTACAGGATAATCAGCAATCGTTTGTAGCCGTTTTTGTTGTTTATCGTAAAATACAACCTATATCTTAAATGCAACCAAAGAGAGGTGGGGGGATATGTACCCATTCAAGTTCTGTGGTGTTTCACCAGCTCTATTCTTTTGTTGTCTATACTGAGGGAGAATCATCTGTTTTGCTTCCTGCATAGCATTTTGTCAAATGGTTTAGATCAAAACACATAATATTACATTACTGGTTAATCGTTAATAATTTAACTAACTGAAACTATAAGTCTATAATGATAAGCTAATTAACTATGATTATTGAAACTATAATAATAAGCTAAATTTTTGTATAAGATGATCTAGACGGTTGTTAGCATTGCACACACTTTGGCCGACCTGACTGACCCGTTAAACAACTTTATTAGTTTCCTCTCTAGCTTAGGCTTCATTTTTTGTTTGACCAGTAGTTTTATATTTGGCATCCAACATGATCTTATGAACATATTAAAAGCTAGAATGATTTCTGAATTATTATTGAATGAATAATATGGTTTACAAGGAGCCCTTTATATAGGGATAGATGCAATCCTAATTGTAATACAACTCTAGCTATAATTAAGGAAGAGATATAGACATAACTAAACATAAAAACAATTCTAATTGTAATACAACTCTAAATATTATTATCGGTTAAGACTCCCCCGCAGTTCGAGCGGGCGTAGGACAGACGCTCAAACTGGATCGAAAGGATTCAAACAACTGTCGTGAAATCCCCTTTGTAAAAATATCCGCATACTGTAAGGAGGACGGGACATGTAAGACACGAATGTCACCAACGCGGACCTTCTCGCGGACAAAATGAATGTCAATCTCGATATGCTTGGTCCTCTGATGCTGGACAGGATTATCCGAAAGATACACGGCAGACACATTGTCGCAGTATATGACCGAGGCACGAAGAAGAGGAAGATGTAACTCGAGGAGCAGGTTCCGAAGCCATGTAGCCTCGGCAACGGCGTTTGCAACACCACGGTATTCAGCCTCTGCACTGGAACGAGATATTGTGGGCTGCCGTTTGGATGACCAAGATACCAAATTGTCGCCAAGAAAAACGCAGTAACCACTCGTAGACCGTCTGGAATCTGGGCAGCCGCCCCAATCAGCATCAGAATATGCGACCAAAGAATGAGTATCAGATTTAACGATGCGAATGCCATAGTGAATCGTGCCTTGGATGTAGCGGATGATCCGTTTCAGAAAGGCATAGTGAGGATCACGTGGCTCGTGCATGAATAAACAAACCTGCTGTACTGCATATGAAATGTCCGGACGGGTGAAGGTGAGATACTGAAGAGCACCTGCAAGGCTACGATATAGCGTAGGATCGTGAAATAAAGACCCATCAGAAGCACTAAGCTTCGAAGAAAGATCAACTGGAGTAGCACACGGTTTACAGGTGGTCATATTAGCTCGTGAGATGATATCTTTGGCATATTGGGCCTGGTCCAGAAATAAACCCTTAGCGTCCCTTGTGACTTTAATTCCGAGAAAATGGTGCAGAGGTCCCAAGTCTGTCATGGCAAACTCTCGTGAGAGTGTGGAGATAATATCAGACAAAAGAGAAGCTGAAGACGCCGTAAGGATGATGTCATCCACATATAATAGCAAGTAAGCAATCTGGTCACCCTTTTTATAAATGAATAATGAGTTATCGCATGTACTACTGCGAAACCCATGAGCCAAAATGTAATTGGCAAATCGCATATACCAAGCGCGAGGGGCCTGCTTAAGACCATAAAGAGACTTCTTCAACCTGCATACAAAATTAGGATACCGCTGATCAACAAACCCAGGCGGTTGATGCATAAAGACCGTCTCATTCAGGTGCCCGTGGAGGAAGGCGTTCTTAACATCCAACTGATGTATAGGCCAAGAACGTGAAACTGCAATAGAAAGAACAGTTCTGATGGTGGCCGGTTTGACAACCGGGCTAAAAGTATCCTCGCAATCAACTCCCACCGTTTGGGATTTACCATTAACAACCAACCTTGCTTTGTACCTCTCTAATGTCCCATCCGATTTAAACTTGTGCCTGAAAAGCCACATACATCTAATAACCGGCCGATCAACCGGTCGTGGCACAAGCTCCCATGTTTCATTTTCCTGTAACGCACTAAACTCGGTTTGCATGGCATGCAACCAATGAGGGTCTGCAAAGGCATTGGCATATGTCTTGGGTACGGGAGAAACGGTGGTAGTGTGTAGGATTTTGGCTTTGGAACGGGTGGTCATAGGATGGGAGTTGGTAGGAGGGGCGGAGGTAGGCGGTTGAGGTGGGGCCGTAGGTGGGGGGTGGGTTGGAGCTGCCGTGGCAGAAGGGTTGGAGCTGCCGTGGGATGGCGGGGCCGGTGGTGGGCGAGGTCGGCGGGTGTAGGTAATGGGATAGGGTGTGGTGGAAGGGTGAGTGTTGGGCTGTACGGTGGAAGGTATGGGTAGAGTGGGTGGAGGGCGAGTGAAGGAGAAACCCGGGGGGGTTGTGTCGTCGAGGAAATTGTAAGACGAGGGGGGCGTGGGAATGGTAAAAGGAAAAGTGGTCTCGTCAAAAGTGACATGGCGAGAGATGTGGACCTTGCCAGTGGTGGGGTCGAAACATCGGTAGCCCCGAAAATCAGGGGGGTAACCAAGGAAAATACATCTAACGGACCGGGCATGTAATTTGTGGGGTTGGGTGGCAGACTGGTTCGGGTAGCAGGCACAGCCGAACACACGAAGATGCTCGTATGTGGGATGTCGAAGGTAAAGGACAAAAGTGGGTGTGTAGAAGTTTAGGCGTTTAGTTGGAAGAATGTTGTGTAGGTAGGTAGCTGTGTGTAGGGCCTCGACCCAAAAGGAGGGGGGTAGATGGGCATGAACGAGTAAAGCACGAATGATGTCGTTCAAACGACGAATCATCCTTTCGGCTCGTCCATTTTGTGAGGAGGTTTGAGGGCAAGAAAAACGGAAAAGGAGACCGTTTTGAGTGGCAAAGGTTTTAAAAGCATTGTTGTCAAATTCCCCGCCTAGGTCACATTGAAAGGTTTTAATGTTGCGTTGAAATTGTGTGGCAATGAGGCGGTGAAATTTGACAAAAGTGGGGAAGGTCTCAGACTTGTATCTGAGCGGATAGACCCAGATAAAGTGTGAAAAGTTATCAATTAAAACCATATAGTACTTGTAAACCGGTTTTACTTGGTATTGGTGAGGTCCACAAATCACAGTGAATTATATCAAAAGGCGAAAAAGTAAACGAACTAGATTCATAAAAAGGAAGACGTTTACTATTAGATAAATGACAAGAATTGCAAAAACTAGAAAGTTCATGTTTATTACAAGGAAAACCAAAATTACGACTAAGAATTTCTAAGACTTGGGAGCCAGGATGTCCAAGTCTGTCATGCCAGGGTAGTGATGATGAGGTGATGTAGCAAGCTTGAGGCGGAAGTGTTGGTGGTGTAATTGGATAGAGCTCCCCCGTGCTATTGTGGCGGGACAGATGGCGTCCCGTTTTGAGGTCCTTCAAGGAAAAACCAAAAGGATCAAATTCAATGGACACATTATTTTCACGGGTGAAGCGTCTAACAGATAATAAAGTTTTAATGATTTTAGGGCTAAAAAGTATATTGGGTAGGATATAGGTTCGGTTGAGGATTGGGAGGTAGCCCGTGCCAGAACCCTCAACAGGTAAAACATTGCCATTGCCTACCAAAAGTTTAGTTGAAACAGGAAAAGGATCAGGGTGAGAAATTATACCTTTATTGTTTGAGACGGTCCGTTCTGCTCCAGTATCAAAATAGAGAGTGGGATCCGTGTAAGCAAGCTGAGAGGTGTGATAAGCAGCACTCAGATCAGATGGATTCAGCGCGTCAAAGTGGGGCTGCTGTGGGCCGAATGGGCTGTAGCCCGGTTGCTGTGGATACCCGGTGTATTGGGCCGAGGGAAATTGCTGTGGGCTGGGCTGATTTGGACGCCATTGTGTTTGTGTGGGATAAGGGCAAGGGGGTGTGTGCCACCAAGCCCATTGGGGGTATGAGTGTGGTTGAAATGCCCAGTTGGTATTATTGGTGCGGTATCCGCGTCCCCGGCCAGAACCGCCACGTCCACGGCCTCTGTAACCAGAGCCCCGTCCTCGTCCTCTGTAAGGCTGCTGGAATGTGGGACCAGTCGGCGCTGTTTGGGTCGGAGCAGTGGGTGGAGGGTTTTGATTTCCAGCAGTGGTTGCAGCAAGAACAGAGGATGCTTTAGGTTTCCGAGCTTCCTGTCGCAGAACTTCATCATGGAGCATAGATCTGGCCAAATCCCAATCAGCTTTTTGCTGGTTTATGAGCGCTGCTGTGGTGTCAAAATCCGAAGAAAGGCCTCGGACTAAGGTGAGAACGAGTCGTGACTCGGTCACCGGTTGATCGACATCCTTCAATTGATCGGCTAGGGCTTTTAATTGTTGACAATAATCGTCGACGGAGCTGCACTGTTCAAGCGTGAGGTTAACAAACCGAGTCTCCAAGGCGGCTGCTTTAGCTTGCTTATTGCTGAGAAACTTATTCTCTAGTTTTAACCAAGTGGTCCGAGCCGAAGCATCGGTGTCCAATATATCAGGTAACAGGCTATCTGCAAGAGTGCTGTAGATCCATTGAGAAACAAGTGCGTCCAATTCTGTCCATTCTGGGTATTTCGGATCAGTAGGTTCAGGGGGTGGGGTGGAATCGATGTGATCAAGGACCTTGTACGCCATGGCGTGAAGCTTAAAAAGCTTCACCCATGATGTATAAGTGACCGTGGTTCCATCGAGGGTACGTATTTTACTGTTGATGTTTGTTACAGAATAAGCAGGGTGGAGGGAGTTTGGTTTGGTGGATTCAGAAGGTGCAGGCTGATCGGATTTAGTCATGGTTGCAGGGTGGAATTAACAGAATGGAACAGGGGTTATTGGGTGATGAACAGCAGCCGAAGCTGTTGACAGCAGCCGTAGCTTGCTGGGCAAGAAAGAAAAAGAAAACGGAGAAGGTAAGAAGGTAATCAGAACCGAGGCTCTGATACCATAAAAGCTAGAATGATTTCTGAATTATTATTGAATGAATAATATGGTTTACAAGGAGCCCTTTATATAGGGATAGATGCAATCCTAATTGTAATACAACTCTAGCTATAATTAAGGAAGAGATATAGACATAACTAAACATAAAAACAATTCTAATTGTAATACAACTCTAAATATTATTATCGGTTAAGACATATGAAGAATGAAAGATAGATACATAAGTAAGGGTGTAAACTTCTGACATGAATGTATTAGCAATGTCGCAGCAAGGTTCTGGTTTAGTCAGGTTCGGTCAGTTTTTGGAAAAGTGAACTGATTTACACAACGAAACTTCTTAATAATCAACAATTCGAACTTCCATGTTGTAGCAATGTTTCCACAAGTTTTCCTACCTCCATACATAGTTTCATAAAAGCATAATAGTTAATTTAGCATATATAAAGTAAATTTTTGATGCCAAACAAATTTGTACTTACACTTGCACACAATTGAGAGGTTTCTTCCAGTTCCTGTACATCAAACAAATTTTTATGAAATGTATTTAATCATTTAAGGAAATTATGTATACGAATTGATTAATCCTGGGGTAGATATATAAAACTTGGATTTTTTTCAACAAATTTGAACTTACTAGCAGTTTTAACGCTTTCTCCAGTTTTTGCAACACCCAAGCCATTGAAGGTCTTTGATCCCGATTATCCTGCAGGCATTGAAACGCAATCTCTGAAAAGTCCTTCATTGAATCTGAGTTCATGTAGTTCTTCAGACCAGGATCGATAATAAGATTTAATTTCCCTTCTTCATAGTAGCGCTTAGCCAATGGAGCTAGAAATCGTTCTTCACTATTTACATTTATACAACAGAGTCTCCCACAAAGGACTTCAAGCAATACTACCCCAAATGAATAAACATCGGACTCTTTTGTCAAAATCCCTGTACGCATATACTCTGGATCACAATAACCAAATGTTCCACAGGCATTAGTAATAAGAAAAGTTTCATTTTCATTTGCACGGCCTATTTTGGAAAGCCCAAAATCCGCAATCATAGCTTTCCAGTTGTGATCCAACAATATGTTTGCACTTTTAA
This sequence comes from Ambrosia x helenae, assembly GCA_030844895.1. Lineage (NCBI taxonomy): Eukaryota > Viridiplantae > Streptophyta > Magnoliopsida > Asterales > Asteraceae > Ambrosia > Ambrosia x helenae. The sequence goes on along the minus strand of JAUTDX010002417.1, from coordinate 19,184 downwards.
TGTCTCTATGGATAACTCTATGATTTTGTGCAACACGGTTATGGAGATGATCCAGACCCGGGCAGCATCAACGCATATCCTGATTCGTTTCTTCCATGTGAGTGGACACCTCCTTTTGGGTTGTATGTATTTGTCTAGGCTTTCATTCTCAGCGTACTCATAAATAAGGAATTTTTCATTTCCTTCTTCGCAGAAACCGACAAGGGAAACCAGGTTCTGATGCTTATAACGAGAAAGCAAATGGATCTCGGTTAAAAACTCTTTAACCCCTTGTCCGTAGTCAGTTTGTAGTCGTTTTACTGCGACAACCTTAAGTTCCCCAGAAAGTGAGAGTTCTCCCCTATAAACAGGGCCGTATCCGCCCCTTCCGATCAGGGTTGTGAAGTTTTGTGTGGCTTTTTTAATATCTTGAAAGGGTACTCTCAGGTTTCCCGACTCTCTAATGAACGACATGTTTATGAGGATAAGGAGAACAGGAAAAGAGTAAATACTAAATCAATGATGCCAAGAAGGATCAAGTCCAACGAAGTAGCAGAAAAGTCAAAGCTTCAACCTGAAATCCATTTGTAGTTGCTAGGAACTTGCTAGTCATTTTCAGGACTGGAAAGTTAAGTGAAATTATGCAACTAAAGTATCACCTAAAGCATCCAATCATGAATTTGATAGTGGAACTAATTATGTCCACTAATTATGGAGATTACAGTGAAATTGATAATCTGCAACCAAAATCTTTCAAAATCGAAATTGTTCAACTTCTCGGTATTAGAAGCGTCCATTGTTGATCAGAGGTTGGTTGGATCTAGAGTGATTATAAGAAAAAAAATTAAAGAAATTATAGTAATACCTATATGTAGAACAGGTGGCAGGCAAGTTTCTGAAGAAGGCCACTTCCATTACTACGCCATGTTTATTTATTCATTGATTGATTGATTGATTGATCAAACCAGTTGCCTAATTTTGGACGTAATCAGGGGCAGGTTCTAGGGTATGAGGTAGGGGATGAAGTCAATCAATATTTTTGTTTATCTTAGGGGTATGAATTTGGCGGAGCAGTTAAAACTTTTAGACCCCGTAGTGGGGCGTTATTGCAAAAATTTTAAAAATAGAGCCCGGGAACACCGAAACACCCCGGCGTTATTCTTCAAAAATGGTTTGGGGCTTTACGTTATAGTTCAAATCAATCCTCCAATCCGCTTATGACACGTGGCATCGGGTTTGAAAAAAACGGTCAAATATTTGACCGTTGCCCACCCTCTTTTTTAAACGGTAATTTTTTTTCTTGGGTTTTATATATATATATATATATATATATATATATATATATATATATTACACAAGTTTTGTAAAACACACAAACCACAAACAAACCAACTAAAAAACACACACACCACAACACAAACCTACTAAAACACAAACATGTTTCCATATGGTTCACCGTTTGGGGTCTCGTCTCACCCGGGTTCGAGGCCAAACACTACAAGGCCAAACACTATGAAGAAACAAATAGTCTAACCTACTGGTAGGGATGATAGACCAGATGTTACCACAAGGTTGATCCTTCACTAGCACTTCTTGGATTGGAGTAACCTGCAAATAAAGTTGATATGGGTAGGGAGACGACTACACAAGCTAGTAGTTTATAACAAAAACGGGGTGAATGGGGATACTATCAAGTATGATAGCTCTTCGGGTTAGCAAAAAGTGTCCTCTCTATTAGGGATATGATCCCTTATATAGAGGTGGACGTATGCCACCATTACCCAAAACCCTAATCGTAATGGGCCAGGCCCGATTAGGGTTGTCTCCACTACCCTAAACTATATTGGTAAAGTAGTTAAGGGAAAGCTATAAATAAGGAAATATGGAACGATTACCGCTTTTACCGCTTTCGTGCGCGTGCATCACTCCATGATTGTAGGAAGTCCGTTGTTGCCTTCCTTGCTGGGGAAGTTTCTCTTGTGCGCGGAGAGTTGCTCCGCGGGGTTGTATTCCGGTTTGGGTATGCTTTGCGCAGTGATAAGTACCCAATCCCATCAAGTCCCCCCAGTCCAGTGTGTACCCATTTCTCGAGTGTTTGAGAGGAGAGGGTGGATGCTGGACTTAAGCTATTGGAGGTTGGATGACAGCTCATCCTGCTTTTGTAGTGGAAACTGGGCTCTTGGTGTTAAGTATGAGTGGGATGGATCTTACGGTCTCATAATCTTTCAAACTAGTGCTAATGGATCTTGGAACTGAACCAAATACCAACACTGCCAACATCGAAGGGGCAGTGCAAAACAATGCAGACACAGGGGTACCAACCACTGTGACAAAGAATGTCAACCAGAAACAAGCTGCTACTCCTTTTCAGTTGTTCCCATCGAAAAGAACAACAGCAGCAGCCCAGAAGAAGCAAAACGAACAAGCCCTGGTCGATCCTGACGAATGGTTAGCCCAGGAGAGTGCCAAGACAGTAGCAGCATACCAGAAACTGGTAAAAGAAAAGGCTATGATGGAGTCCCGTAAAACTCTCAGTTTCGATACTCTAGAAGACTCCGATGATACTGAGTAGGCTAATGGTCGTCCTACTATGAGGCCTCGTCAGGCGGTACGTGGTGGAGAACGTGGTAGAAATACTCGCGTTCAGGACCACGTCAACCTGGATGAGGAGCTAGACGGCTATGATTCTGAAGATTCAACACAGAGGCCACGTTCCAAGTCTGTGGCTAGTAACCAAATACGTCAGGACGACGACTTAAGCAAACCCTATCGGCCAAAATCGTTTGCTGAAAGATCCAAGTTTTGTGCACGGATCGCGCTCGCACCTATGCCCGTTGAATGCAAACTCCCAAACACTATAGGGAAATATGATGGGTTGCGCGACCCGGATGATCACCTACACGCTTTCGATTGTGCTGGCAGTTCTAAACCATGGCCAGTTCAGGCATGGTGTCACTTATTCGTTCAAACCCTAACGGGTGCCGCACGGGTGTGGTATGAAAGCTTGCCAGTTGGAAGTCTAGTCGATTTCGATGACCTTATCAAAAAATTCAAGAACCACTTCTCGCATCTCCGAAAGCACAAAAAAGATAAGGCTCAAATTTTGTTATGCACGCGAAATGACAATGAAACTTTGGAGGATTATATCGTGCGTTATAATAAAGAAGCTCTCCAACTGGGATGCGGAGAAGAACTCACCAGGGACGCTTTCATCCACGGAGTGCGAAACGATGACCTCATGAGATGCCTCACTGGGAAAGAGGGTGTACCCACCGCTTGGGACGAACTCATCGAGGCCGCAAAGGTATACGCATCGTCAGAGCGATCTTTCACGCGTAACAAGAATTTTCACCATGGCGGAAACACTAACGCGGGTGCGAACAATAAAGGCAAAGCAAAGCAGTCTGTCTGGTCGCGAATTTCAGGAACAGCTGTAAGACCCGCAAATCCGGTGTCAAACAGTTGGGTTAATATTCTTAAACATGGAAAAACATGGTTAAATTTTCTTTCGAAAGAGTATGTTTGAATCAAAGTGTACGTAGGGGAAAATCAATTAAATTAAAATTTACAAAACATAAGGATATGCTTTATCAATTCTAACTCAAATCTAAAATTTATCATGAGTATACAAAAATCGTCTTCCACTAGAAATGCCTTCAATTGCTGTGTAGCTTCTTGCATCACCAAGCAGTCATCCATCCATATCCCTTTTTAGCCCGAAATCAATCTAACGTGTATGCAAAAGTCAGCTATGCTGAGTGAGTTCAAGTTTTATAAATTTATATAAACAAGTATCTTGTCAAAATAAGAATTAACAAAATACCTCAACCTCAGAGTTAACAATAAACGCAATCCGCTAATTTGTTTTTCCTCAAACAAAATCCATAGTCTAGGATAGGCGAAATCCGCCTATTTATCTCAAAACTTCAATTAACAAATATTATAAGCGCATACCGCCTATAAACACAAAGTACAATCAAGTCTATCTAAGCGCATTCCGCTTGCTAGACTCAAACCAAAACTACAGATCAGAGCAGGCACATCCCACTTCCTGTCATAGCTAGGTTATAATATTAGAGCAGGCATATCCCACCTCTAATAACACAAAAGAAATATAACATGTAACAACCATGACTCAAAACCAAGACCAGAGATCAGAACAGGCATATCCCACTTCCATCATAGCTCAGTTCGACATATCAGGTAGCCATCAAACATAGTTTATTTGTATATAAAATAACACAAATAACCTAAACAAGTAACAATCAAGACAAAGCCTGATCTAACAAGAAATGTTTCAAATATGTGGCCAAGACATTCAGCGCATTCCGCTTATTAAGTAAAAATTAAAGCCACACTTTAATCAAGAAAACAGTCTATTCATATAATAACACATTTAACTTAAACATATACTGACACATTAGGCGCATTCCGCCTACTCACGTTTCATGCCAAAATAATATGTGAGTTAATATGAAATATTGGTCAGGCAGTCGCCAAACACAGTTTATGTGTGTGTGTATATATATATATATATATATATATATAATTATCCATATAACCTAAACAGGTAGCACGTCAAAACAATACCCGACCTAACAAGTAAGGTTTCAAATACGTGGCCAATACATTAAGCGCATTCCACTTATTAAACAAAAACTTAAGTCAAGCTTTAATCAAGACAACAGTCCATTTATATATATGATAACACATATAACTCAAACCATATATTAACATATTAGACGCATTCCGCCTACTCACGTTTCATGCCAAAATAAATGTAAGAGTTAATATGGATTCATTCGTACACAAAAATATTTATAACTTTATAAAAATATTTTGTGACTTCATAAAATAATCATACTGGTTTAGCATGCACATCAGCCCAAAAATATTTAGAAAATAATAACTAAAAGAGTGGGCACAAGAACTCACTGGTTGCAAAGCTTCCAACCCCGCAAGCTAACCGTCTTGAACTGTGTCCTCAAGCGAAACATGAAACCCAATAACTTGTGGCTACAATCGAATTCAATGAATAACGAGTTACGCGATGCGTCAAGTTCACCGAATGCATCTCCACATGAAACTCTAACTCGCGTGTCATCAAATTCTGCAATGGAGACATAAGAACCACTTCACCCGACCCGAGTTCCATGCACGTATATCATACCATTAATACAAACCCATGTAGAGTCTCATCTCCATGCACCTTCATGCTTTAACTACCTAAATAGATATTCACATGACACCATACTACGTCATCTTGAACTCACCTACAAAGTGCCATGCAACCTATCTACTAATTACACTCTACATCACAATAATAACATGAACATCATCCTCAAACACTAACCCAAAGTAATATACCAGAAAAGAAGCAACTGAAGACCACGTACGAGCAGTTGTGATCTACATGAACCACCACATAATCATCTTCATCGTATGACTCCCCAAAGGTAAACACTATGCCAAAGCATTCCGTTACCACCGTACACCATCACCAATAGGACCAACCGCCACCTTCATCGCCTCGCAACCACAAACACCTGCACATATAATACCGCTCCACCGCAACCGAACACCACTGGTGGCATGCCCACCGTTACCAACATATCACCCCCCGTCCATCACCGAGCCGCAATCACTTCTAGACACTGTTTCATTATCGTCTTCGATTCGCTCATCCATCAAAACCAAACACCATCCAACTCTCCATAACCATTACCGAAACCACCGCACACCCCTTCACCTATATCACCATTGTCGCACGCCACCGAGCCAATCATCGTTGCAAGACAAAACCAGACATCAAACACTAGCTTACTGTATTGCAAAACAAAACAACGGAAACGAACGAGCAAACGCTTATGAGACGTGCAGAGAACTACCTCGAAATAAACTTGGACTTGCGTAATCGGAACCGCCATGAACCACCACCTATGTCATCGTCTGAGTGCTTTTCCCGATCTCTGTCTTTTAGCCTTTCTCTACAACCGTCGACATGCCTGGGGTCGGTTCATGCGATCCTAGGGTTTTGTAGTATTTATAGTTTGTTGGTTTTGCATCTAGGTCCATCCTTTTATGATAGTATGCAACTTGTTCCCAAAGCAAAGCAAATCAACTTTTAAAAAAATAACATTGGGTCCCTCTAAATCCATTAGATAACTTTTGTGTGTGAAAAACCCATTTATCGGTTCATAAATAGCATCGGACACATCAATATCCATTAACTAAATTACTTGAAAAGAACCGGGTACTAGTTTTTGTCTAAAGAATATATTGGGGGATTTTCAGGATGTTACAAGTCTACCCTCCTTATAACAGGATTCGTCCTCGAATCCTCTTGGATAGGGAATCACCGAATGTGATGTTTCAAGGATGTCATGTTTCGAAAATAATTTATCTTTATGCGAATTTACTTATCTCTACACAAGATAGAACATTCATATGATCATTTTAGGTTACAACTCAGAACAGAAAAGTAACAATAGACCACCGACAACGTTGATCAAGTGCGATCGGTTGTCCATGCCACTATAATGTTCTAAACGTTTCCCAACAAGTCACACTAGGGTTCTACCTTCCATGTGTTGAACATAGAATTTCAAATAATAACATCCACACATACTTCAAAGAATAAAGACAATATGATGCATCGAGGCAACAACCCCACCTAACATATTGTTCATTTATTCCCTAAACTTCAAATACTACCTCCAACTGTAAAGGCGTTAACCTCCTACATATCACCTCATGCCATTAAGCATTTAGGAGGAAAATATATAGACATATTTCAAAATTAAAGGATTACCTCTTGGCGTGCAGCTACCCGTAGTGGCATTTCTAGTTTCGGTCCCGTTCTCAGTTTAAGTCGGAGCATTGAGGATGCCCAGATCTCTTAAACTATTGCTCTGATACCAACTTGTAAGACCCGCAAATCCGGTGTCAAACAGTTGGGTTAATATTCTTAAACATGGAAAAACATGGTTAAATTTTCTTTCGAAAGAGTATGTTTGAATCAAAGTGTACGTAGCGGAAAATCAATTAAATTAAAATTTACAAAACATAAGGATATGCTTTATCAATTCTAACTCAAATCTAAAATTTATCATGAGTATACAAAAATCGTCTTCCACTAGAAATGCCTTCAATTGCTGGGTAGCTTCTTGCATCACCAAGCAGTCATCCATCCATATCCCTTTTTAGCCTGAAATCAATCTAACGTGTATGCAAAAGTCAGCTATGCTGAGTGAGTTCAAGTTTTATAAAATTTATATAAACAAGTATCTTGTCAAAATAAGAATTAACAAAATACCTCAACCTCAGAGTTAACAATAAACGCAATCCGCTAATTTGTTTTTCCTCAAACAAAATCCATAGTCTAGGATAGGCGAAATCCGCCTATTTATCTCAAAACTTCAATTAACAAATATTATAAGCGCATACCGCCTATAAACACAAAGTACAATCAAGACTATCTAAGCGTATTCCGCTTGCTAGACTCAAACCAAAACTACAGATCAGAGCAGGCACATCCCACTTCCTGTCATAGCTAGGTTATAATATTAGAGCAGGCATATCCCACCTCTAATAACACAAAAGAAATATAACATGTAACAACCATGACTCAAAACCAAGACCAGAGATCAGAACAGGCATATCCCACTTCCATCATAGCTCAGTTCGACATATCAGGTAGCCATCAAACATAGTTTATTTGTATATAAAATAACACAAATAACCTAAACAAGTAACAATCAAGACAAAGCCTGATCTAACAAGAAATGTTTCAAATATGTGGCCAAGACATTCAGCGCATTCCGCTTATTAAGTAAAAATTAAAGCCACACTTTAATCAAGAAAACAGTCTATTCATATAATAACACATTTAACTTAAACATATACTGACACATTAGGCGCATTCCGCCTACTCACGTTTCATGCCAAAATAATATGTGAGTTAATATGAAATATTGGTCAGGCAGTCGCCAAACACAGTTTATGTGTGTGTGTATATATATATATATATATATAATTATCCATATAACCTAAACAGGTAGCACGTCAAAACAATACCCGACCTAACAAGTAAGGTTTCAAATACGTGGCCAATACATTAAGCGCATTCCACTTATTAAACAAAAACTTAAGTCAAGCTTTAATCAAGACAACAGTCCATTTATATATATGATAACACATATAACTCAAACCATATATTAACATATTAGACGCATTCCGCCTACTCACGTTTCATGCCAAAATATATGTAAGAGTTAATATGGATTCATTCGTACACAAAAATATTTATAACTTTATAAAAATATTTTGTGACTTCATAAAATAATCATACTGGTTTAGCATGCACGTCAGCCCAAAAATATTTAGAAAATAATAACTAAAAGAGTGGGCACAAGAACTCACTGGTTGCAAAGCTTCCAACCCCGCAAGCTAACCGTCTTGAACTGTGTCCTCAAGCGAAACATGAAACCCAATAACTTGTGGCTACAATCGAATTCAATGAATAACGAGTTACGCGATGCGTCAAGTTCACCGAATGCATCTCCACATGAAACTCTAACTCGCGTGTCATCAAATTCTGCAATGGAGACATAAGAACCACTTCACCCGACCCGAGTTCCATGCACGTATATCATACCATTAATACAAACCCATGTAGAGTCTCATCTCCATGCACCTTCATGCTTTAACTACCTAAATAGATATTCACATGACACCATACTACGTCATCTTGAACTCACCTACAAAGTGCCATGCAACCTATCTACTAATTACACTCTACATCACAATAATAACATGAACATCATCCTCAAACACTAACCCAAAGTAATATACCAGAAAAGAAGCAACTGAAGACCACGTACGAGCAGTTGTGATCTACATGAACCACCACATAATCATCTTCATCGTATGACTCCCCAAAGGTAAACACTATGCCAAAGCATTCCGTTACCACCGTACACCATCACCAATAGGACCAACCGCCACCTTCATCGCCTCGCAACCACAAACACCTGCACATATAATACCGCTCCACCGCAACCGAACACCACTGGTGGCATGCCCACCGTTACCAACATATCACCCCCCGTCCATCACCGAGCCGCAATCACTTCTAGACACTGTTTCATTATCGTCTTCGATTCGCTCATCCATCAAAACCAAACACCATCCAACTCTCCATAACCATTACCGAAACCACCGCACACCCCTTCACCTATATCACCATTGTCGCACGCCACCGAGCCAATCATCGTTGCAAGACAAAACCAGACATCAAACACTAGCTTACTGTATTGCAAAACAAAACAACGGAAACGAACGAGCAAACGCTTATGAGACGTGCAGAGAACTACCTCGAAATAAACTTGGACTTGCGTAATCGGAACCGCCATGAACCACCACCTATGTCATCGTCTGAGTGCTTTTCCCGATCTCTGTCTTTTAGCCTTTCTCTACAACCGTCGACATGCCTGGGGTCGGTTCATGCGATCCTAGGGTTTTGTAGTATTTATAGTTTGTTGGTTTTGCATCTAGGTCCATCCTTTTATGATAGTATGCAACTTGTTCCCAAAGCAAAGCAAATCAACTTTTAAAAAAATAACATTTGGTCCCTCTAAATCCATTAGATAACTTTTGTGTGTGAAAAACCCATTTATCGGTTCATAAATAGCATCGGACACATCAATATCCATTAACTAAATTACTTGAAAAGAACCGGGTACTAGTTTTTGTCTAAAGAATATATTGGGGGATTTTCAGGATGTTACAACAGCGGAGGAAGGCAAATATTCCATCGCGCAAGACGCGCGGGGTTACCTGAACAACAAGCATACACGTGACCATAAGATTCATAATAAGAAAAATTATGAGTGGACTCCGTTGTCCAAAACGCCGTCTGAGGTCTTGAAAACTGAGCAAGTCCAATTTCCAAAACCCAGAGAGATAACAAGGGACAGACGGAATGTCGACACAACAAAGTACTGTGAGTATCACGAGAATTACGGTCACCTGACAGACAATTGTTACAGCCTAAAAATGGAAATCGAAAATGCCATTAAATCTGGCCAGTTGTCTCACTTGGTCAAAAACATGAGAAAAAAGCCTAGAGACCAGCATGACGAAGGAGAACCTTCTCAGAAGAAGATCAAGAACCTCAATACCCATCATGTACAACGGGGGGGTCGTCACCAATGCTACATGACGCATAGCAGACATCATCAGAAGCGCTCGTATACGGTTGCGCAGGATGACTCCTGGAAGGAAGCAGACGTTGTCATGCCACGCGTCAAAGGGGGGGCCTCCTCCACAGCTCCTTTAATCATAACGGGAATCATAGGGCATTACCGCACCAGATACATGTTCCTAGACAACGGGAGCAGCACAGATATCATGTATCAACAATGCTTCAACCAGTTAGACGAGGAGGATAAAGCAAGGCTCATCCCAACAACAGAACCAATTTCTGGTTTCATCCACGAGGTGATTATCCCCCTCGGCATGCTCACGCTCCCCGTCACATGGACAGATGGGAGGTTATCGCGAAAAGAGGTTTGCGACTTCATGGTGCTACCAGTAAACTCATCACATGACGTTTTACTCGGACGAGAAGGGTTGGCAAAATTCAACTGCAACGCGTCAACCCCACATCAAATGGTCGGTTTTTCCAACGCGAAACGGTGTGGCCTTCATCCGCAGAAACAAAAACTGTCACACAGCGGACGCACAAAAGCCTGCAAAGATCATGAAGCCAGCAGTTCGCACTGGCCCGGAAAAATGGGTAATCAACCCTAAATTTCCAGATCAGACGATTATCATTGGCCCAGTAATCTCCGACTCTATCCGCACCCACCTGAAACAACTGCTACCAAAAAACATCGATATGTCCGCTTTCCAACCGGCGGACATGGTAGGTGTCCCCCGACACATAAGCGGAGCACAAGCTCAATGTGTACAAGTCAGTTGAACCGAAAGTACAGAAGAAGCGCAGCATGGGGCCGGAGAAAACAAAGGCCATGAATGAGCAGGTAGCTGAACTGTTGAGCGCAAGAATTCTGCGCAAAACAAGATACCAAACATGGGTAGCCAACCCAATGATGGTAGGCAAGTCCAACGGCAGCTGGCGTATGTGCGTTGATTATAAAGATTTAAACAAGGCATGCCCAAAAGATTGTTACCCGTTACCAGAAATTGATTTGAAGGTAGATTCCTTGGCACCATTCAGGTTCAAATGCTTCCTCGATGCCTATAAAGGATATCACTAGATACAGATGGTCAAAGAGGACGATGACAAAACGGCTTTTCGCACTGACACCCGGTACTTATTGCTACACTAAAATGCCGTTCGGTCTAAAAAACGCCGGCGCCACGTATCAAAGATTGATGGACACCGCGTTCGTCAGGCAGATAGGGGTCAATTTTGAGGTATACGTAGATGACCTGGTCATCAAAAGCAGAGAGGAGGATCAAATGCTGATAGATATCCAGAAAACCTTTGATCAGCTCCGCGAAGTCCGGATGAAGCTCAACCCAAGCATATGCTCTTTTGGGATGGAAGAAGGTAAATTCCTGGGAGTTATAGTCACCAAGGATGGTTTCCGCGCAAATCCAGAAAAAATACAAGCGATTGAGCGCATGCCATCACCTTATTCATAAAGGAGGTACAAACGCTAATGGGAAGATTAGTGGCTCTAAACAGGTTCCTCTAAAATTATGCTTCAAAGTCGTTCCCATTTGTGGACAAATTGAAGAATTGCCTAAAGAAGTCTAACTTCAAATGGACCGCGGAGGCAGAGAAGGCATTTAAGGAAATGAAAGAATGCTTAGCCAACTTGCCTACTCTAACAGCTCCATTTTCGGAGGAGCCTTTGACCCTTTACTTATCCGTCACGGATAGAGCGATGGGGGCGGTCCTCATGGTTGATAGAAAAGGGCGTACAAACTCCAATTTATTACGTCAGCCGCACGTTACTAGATGCGGAAACCCGCTACTCTACGATGGAGAAAACTAGTTCTCGCGCTAGTACACGCCTCCCGCAGGCTCCACAGGTACTTTCAAGGACATCCCATTAATGTCCTAACAGATTTCCGAATCAACGATATCCTTCGAAAGCCGGAATTATCAGGGCGGCTGGCGAAATGGGCCATCGAGTTGGGCGAACACTCAATAACATACAAAACAAGGCCGTCCTTCAAAGGGCAAATTCTCGCGGACTTTGTCACTGAAGTACCTGCAGAAAAGATTTCCGAGTGTCAACAAGAAATAATCGCCAGTCCAGCACCAGACGCGTCAGCAAAATGGGAGCTATACACAGACGGCGCATACAATGATGACGGGGCTGGAGCAGGTTTACGTTTGATAACACCAGATGGGAAAGAATTCACTTACGCGATCCGTCTTGATTTCCCTACCACAAACAATGAGGCAGAATACGAGGCATTATTAGCGGGCTTGCGCATCGCGAAAAAAGATGGGTGTGCAACACCTAGAAGCTCATGTCGACTCACAACTAGTGGCTAACCACATCGACGGCACCTACGAAGCGCGCGGGGCCTCTATGATCCTGTACTTGGAGCAAGCCAAGACCCCTCATGCGCGAATTTGCCTACTGTAAGGTAAATCACATCAAGCGAAGCCAAAACAAGCCGGCAGATGCGCTGAGCAAAATGGCATCGACGGTTTTTGACCATCTGGCAAAGGACGTACGGGTGGAGGTACTTGATCACCCCTCAGTGCCTCAGAAACAGGTAAATGTTGTTCAAACAGGCAAAGCATCATGGATAACTCCCATCAGGACCTACCTCATGCATGGGACACTCCTGGAAAACAAGGCAGAAGCCCGGTAAGCTTCAAAACAAAGCTTTACACTACCAAGTCATTGACGGAGTATTGTATCGGCGATCATACGAAGGGCACGGTGGGTCAGTACGCGGAAACCGCACACAACTGCGCACCCTTCGGGTGCAGGAGTTCTCCGCAAGTATAATAAATTAAACAGAGGGTCAATTAATGTCTAACCTGTACGCATGTAATGGCGTGGCGGATCCACAAGCCGGGGCATCATGAAGTTCTGCTCCAACCGTTCAACTACTGATGGTACCCCATCAGGAAGAGCCACATACAATAGCTTCGCAGCACCTCTTGCCGCGAACAAACCATACTTGGTCATTCCTGCAAAATCCACAAAAGTCAGAATATACATAACGGAAGAAGATCAACAACTTCACGGTGAAATGTATACCTTCCTCCATCGCTATAGGGTCATGGCCTTCAGGATTTCCCAACCGGCTAAGTCCTAGCATCACCAACACCCCCTCTGGACATTTCTCCATCGACAACGGTGTGGCATGAGCGCACAATGCCTTGTACCAAGGTTGGTTTTGTAGTTCACCATGGGTGGGAACTCAGCAATCATCTCCTTCACACCAACACTCATCCACTGCAAGGGGGCAGGAATGACACCCTGTTGACAAAAGAAGAACTTCTCTTTCCAATCATACATGGATTTGGGGTTCCCGACACAACTTGTGTCACTTTCCTCCGAGGAGAAACACTGTACCACCCTGGGCCACCGCGGGCCTCTTCATGAACATAAAACACATTTAACATTTCGAAAGTGGGTTCCATGTCCAAAGATCGACACGTAGCCTCAAAATGGATTATCCTAGATAGACCAAACGGAGTCATCTGTGTAGGATGAACCCCATATTTCATAAAGACACTCACTAGAAACTTTGTGATTGGGAGATGGAAGCAGCACCTTGTAAATAAAGCCTCATACAGAGTAATCTTTCCTGGCGAGGCTTCCAACGCCGTCTTGCCAAACTGCCGGCAACTCTGGCTCCCAATCGGCTTCAAGACCATAATGATCAACAAAGGTGGCAAAAGAGGTTGCATCCCACTTGATAACAGTGGTGTCAATCCCTTTCTCCGACTTCTCAGGGGCTTTAGGTTGATCTACATGAGTAGAAGAATCTTGAGACATTTTCAAAATACAAAAGTGACAGGTAGAGTGGAGATATGGAATGAGAAGAAATTGAAAAGGTTGCAGAGAAAGAAGTGGGGAAACTGCCATTTTGAAATTATTATATACTGTGTGCAATAAATGTGGATGACGTCAGCATGGGTAAATGCGAACGACGTTCGGCACGCTCAGCCACTGAGGCTTTGACACGTGTTAAGGAGCAGTTACACAGGCGGCGCACGCGCCTCACGCTCTCACGCACCTGACACACACGTCTGCTATTCCGCCTGACGTGACATCAACTGACACAACATACAGCTTGTGACAGACGCTACCCATCATCCTTTTTCAAACTTTGCTCGGAGAAAGGCAACTGTCCTCCACCAACATGACGTCCCCATAGCTGCGGAGAACTTACGTCAAACAAATTACCGTTCTCCCGCACCCGCACCTTCAGCACTCCGCATCTTCAGAATTCCGCATAGACTCTCCATTCCACTCATACTTAACACCAAGAGCCCAGTTTCTACTACAAAAGCAGGATGAGCTGTCATCCAACCTCCAATAGCTTAAGTCCAGCATCCACCCTCTCCTCTCAAACACTCGAGAAAAGGGTACACACTGGACTTGTCACAACCCCCGACCCACACCCCGGGCGGGGACGCTACGACCGCGAGCGGTGGTATCGGTGTTTAAATATTTATTTTGCAGCGGAAAAATTTCATCAGGATCGAAGTTAGGAAAAGTGTTCACCACTAATATTTTATTGATAAAACGGAGGGTCCAACCCTCTAATGTACAAAAGATTTACATAGGGATACTACCCTATATTTTACAAGCGAAATTCATTAAAACATATTTCATATTTAATATCTTGTGACGAGCCACTTATTTAAACGGAGTGCTTCACCACACCCCTTGTTTGCAACGACACCATCTTGTATTATTTATTTGGCAAGTCACCTGAAAAATGTTTTAAAAAGATTTGATCAGCGGAAAATGCTGGTGAGAACATTCCTTTAAAAATGACACATTTACATTACATTATTAAGGGTTTTCACACTTGGCTTTAATTACTATTACCGCCACTGTACTTGCCACTCGACCGGATCTATGGCTGTGGTCATACCATTTTAGGGAATTGCTCCCCGAAATGACGTGTCGTGATATACCGCAGTATAAAGTAATGTGCACAGAACCCCACAATACTGGTGGCAATTAACTAGCAATTTAGCAAGCAACTTAATCCCTGTAATGTAGCTAAAACCTTTGCTAAAACACTTTTAAAACAATTTATTACTATCACATTGTAGCAGGTTTAAAAGGTAAATACTCCCACTAACAATGTTAAAACATTTAGCCCACACATGTGGAAAACGTGAATGAACTCACCTTAAAAGAAGTTCTTGGTGTAAGTGTGGCCTTCTGGTAAGCAACTCCTAATTTTTATTTAAAAATAACCCAATATGTTAGCATATCCCATTGTGTTTAATACGAACATCACGAGATAGACTATCGATACTCGGGTCCGACTCTTATTCAGTGTCACGACCGTCTCGCTCTTATTCAGTGCAAGACTGTAGTATCGACATTCACTCGATCGGATATCGTCGTATAAACGTAATGTAGGTAAGCTAACATACTGGTAGGTAGTTCAATTGGCTTTTTAAGTGTGTTACTGAAATGAACTGTACAAAAATGGTTTGGCAATCGATGCCTTTTATACTGCACGACCAAAACTTGGCCTCCACGTTTATTTTTATTTATTATTTTTTTTTTCGAAGTTATCTTGTGTGCATACGTGTTATGCATATCAACATTATTATTATTATTTTATTATTATTATTATTATTATTATTATTATTATTATTATTATTATTATTATTATTATTTATTATAACGTGTACAGCATATCTAAATTTTTAAGGTACTATATTTTATTATTATTATTAATTAAATTAATTAATTAATTTAAGCTGCTTAACTCGTTTTTCTCTTATAACTTTTAACCTATAATGTTTTAGTAAATTTCGAATGTACTGTTAAGGCGAGCTAATTTTTATCTACGCGTCAACCTACGTTTCATTAAAAACGGAATAAGGTTCAAATATATATATATTTTATTATTATTACTATATAGTCTCCTATAACACTAAATACTCCTCTAGATCTCAAATATTAGCCATGACTTGTCTAGATATCTCCTATTAATTATATCTTTTAAACGATACTCGACAACGAGCGTTCATTCAATTGCCTCTCATTTAAATGAGTCGTTTTACCCGCTATCTACTCATTTAATAATATTTAAAATACAAGTAATCAAATATTTTATTTATTTATTTTACGACGGGTTGTTACATTCTCCCCACCTTGTTTTAAATCTCGTCCTCGAGATTGTTTAAATAAGTATGGGTATTTTGTCCTTATTTCGGATTCTAACTCCTACGTATACTTGGACCCCTCGTCTAGAGTCCCATTTCACTTTGACCAATTTGAATCTTCTATACTTAAGATTCTTGGTCTTTCGATCTTCGATTTGTAAGGGTCTCTCGACAAACTTAAGTTTCTCATTTACCTTTATGTCTTGAAGAGGAACTTTTAATGATTCATCAGCTAAACATTTTCTTAGGTTGCTTAAATGAAATACATCTTGTATACCAATATTTCTTCTGGTAAATTTAGCTGATAGGCAACTGGTCCGACTCGTTTAACGATCTCAAATGGTCCAATAAATCTTGGACTTAACTTTCCTTTCTTACCGAATCGATCATACTCCTTTCCAAGGAGATACTTTTAATAGTACTTTGTCACCAACTTCGAATTCTAAAGGCCTGCGACGGTGATCAGCATAACTCTTTTGTCGATCACATGCAGCTTTTAGTCTTTCCTTAACTTGAATGACTTTGTCGGTTGTTTCTTGAACTATGTCAGGACCAGATAATGGTTTCTCACCTATTTCTGCCCAACACACCGGTGTTCTACCCTTTCTTCCATACAATGCTTCAAACGGGTGTGGCATTAATGCTCGAATGAAAGCTATTATTATAGGAGAATTCTATTAGTGGTAAGTGATTGTCCAACTTCCACCAAAATCTATGACATACGCTCTTAGCATGTCTTCTAATGTTTGTATGGTCCTTTACTCTGACCATCGTTTTGTGGATGATAAGCCATACTAAGATTTAGTTGTGTCCCCATGACTATTTGGAAACTCTTCCAAAAGTGGGAAGTAAAACGACTATCTCTATCTGATACTTTGGAAAATGGAACACATGCAATGAAACTATTTGGTCTAAGTAGAGCTTAGCGAGTTGTTTCATTTTGAATGTTTCCTTCATGGGTAGGAAATGTGCGGATTTGGTTAGTCTATCCACATTTACCCAAATATTATCATTACCTTTCCTTGTCTTGGGTAATTTGGTAAGGAAATCCATGGTTATCAGTTCCCGTTTCCATTTAGGGTATTTCTAACTGCTGGAGTAGTCCTGCTTGTCTTCGATGCACAGCCTTAACTTGAGAACAAGTTAAGCATTTTGAGATATAATTGCTTATATCCTTTTTCATTCCCATCCACCAATATGTTTCTTTTAAGTCATGATACATCTTATCTTATCCTTGGATGCATCATATACTTAGGCTTATGGGCTTCTTCGAGAATCTTTTCTCGTAAATTTCCTTGTTTTAGGCACCCATATTATTTTCTTTTGAAATTTCCAGATCCCATCTTCGTCTTTTTCCAACTCCTTCGCTATCGTTGTTGACGGCGGTTTCTTGATTACTTTTCAATTGATCCATTAAGTCAACTTGTAGATTTAATCTAAAAGCACACACCCTTTTGGTTCCTCATGATACTTACGACTTAAGGCATCAACTACAACGTTAGCTTTACATTCGTGATATTGAATATCACAGTCGTAGTCAATGAGGGTTTCCATCCAACGTCTTTTGCCTCATATTCAGTTCTTTCTTATTAAAGATGTGCTTAAGGCTCTTATGATCTGTAAACACAGTGAACTTACTGCCATACAGATAATGTCTCCAAATCCTTAGAGCAAGATGATGGCTCCAAGTTCTAAGTCATGAGCCCTATAATTCTCCTCATGCTTTTTGAGTTGTATGGATGCGTAAGCAATTACCTTCTCACATTGCATTAACACACATCCCATTCCAAATTTAGAAGCATCACAATAAACAATGAAGTCTTTTATCCCTTCTGGCAAGGCCAGTACGGGTGCATTTGATAACCTTTGCTTCAAAGTTTGAAATGCTTCTTCTTGCTTGGGTCCCTATTCATACTTAGCAGTCTTACACGTTAATTTGGTTAACGATATTGCTATTGGGAAAAATCCTTGATAAATCTTCTATAGCATCCTGCTAATCCTAAGAAACTTCGAATTTCAGTAGGATTCTTTGGAACTTCTATGTCGTAAGGGCTTCTATTTGGGCTAGGTCTACATGAATACCTTTGTGGTTAATCAAGTGACCTAAGAATTGCACTTCTTGCAACCAAAACTCACATTTTGAGAACTTAGCATAAAGCTGTTCGTTTCTCAAAAGTGTTAGAAGCAGATGTAGATGTTGAGCATGGTCTTCCTTGGTTTTGGAATAAATAAGTATATCATCGATGAAGACGCTCACGAATTTATCCAAGTATGGTTTACAGATTCTATTCATCATGTCCATAAATGCGGTGGGGCATTCGTTAGACCAAATGGCATTACTGTAAACTCATAGTGACCATACCTCGTTCTAAAAGCAGTGGTTAGGAATATCTTCTTTCTGTACTTTCAGTTGAGGATAACCAGAGCGTAAATCGATTTTAGAGAAATAACTAGCTCCTTGCAGTTGAGTCGAACAAGTCATCCATTCTTATTGTGACATTATTCAATTCGAGGTAGTCGATGCACATACGCATCGAACCATCTTTCTTCCTCAAGTAGCTGGCAGCCTTCATTGCGGAAATGAACTTAGTTGGGCTTAGGAGTTTTTGTCACCATGGACAATGATAATTTTTCCCCGTTGGCGTACAGATCTCAACCGAGTTGTTATTGCACAGGATTCGTGCATGGTTGGCGGCTAACCAATCCATTTCTAGTACTATATCGAATCTAACAAGACATATTGGTAAAAGGTTTGCTTTAATTTTATGTCTATATATATCTATATCGCTTTCGATTAATACATCGCCAAATGTGGGTAGGGTTTCCGTTTGCAGTTTCT
>JAUTDX010002416.1:0-50898 GCA_030844895.1 Ambrosia x helenae | reverse complement strand
GCCAATTAGCTCGTTTATATGTCCAATTTCTATTTCTTTGTCAATTTTTTCCATTTTTTAATGATATAAACTTATCCATTTTTTTTAGCAGCCTGCAACAATGGGGTCAAATGAATCATATTACAATGATCAGCATGCTCCATTGAAGATGAAGACATGGCACCTGACACGTCATCGTCATCTATAGCACCCTAACAACCACCAATATGGGATGCCGACATCTGGAATGGTCCCTGGTGTCGAGCCAGATGTAATAACTGCCGCTTATTCTTGCTCACTAATTGCAGCAATGTCTAACACAACTCACTCAAGGAAACCTGATTGACCCAAATCTGCTCATTAAAATTCTCAGCGATCCAGTTTAATCGAAAAACTAGTCTCAACCCATGGACCATCCACATCCAGTCAACAAAATTTCTCAACCGCCACTGTACCTACCACATTGCCCCCCCACCATGTACTTTACCTGATCCACCAATACCTGTCCACACCCGACCAACCCACCTCCCGTTTTCGACACCATCTTCCAGTGGCACCCATTACAAACCACCAAGTAAGGTGGGACCGATACCTGTTCATGTTCCTGTTTCCGTTCCTGTTCACGTATCCGCTCCTGCTCCTGCGCCCATTTCTGTTTCTGTTTCAAATCTGCAGCCATCTCCCCCACCGCTGCCACTACGACTACATTCCTAATTTTCACTAATACATGTATATAAATAAACTACACTCAATCGCAAAACAACAGCTTAAACATAATAGCAACAACATTAAACTCTTTATAAAATCTTCTATGTTCTTATCCATTTATCTAAAAGACAAAGTCATAGCACTTTTTCCTCTATTTTATCAACTAATTATTAGTAAAATAATATTACAAAACAATGTCAAGATCTAGCCTAAACATACAATTTTACACATCAATAAACAACAATCTAACCTACACATAACAGATCCAAGCATCATAACCTACATTCAATCAAAGCAATAGATAGTAGACACTGAATCAAAGAAATTCTACAAAACCCAACTCGAAACAACAAAACGTGTAACGATAGTGAGATTAAAAAAAAACCTTTCGATAACAATGGAGAAGAAGAGTTGAGGGAGAGAGGCGAACCTGTGGAGGAACGATGTTTGTTTGAACAATGGAGAGGAGACAGAGCTGTCACGCAACAATGGAGAGCAGAGAGAGGTGATAAGAGAAGAAGAGTGAGAGAGAGAGAGCAGCCATGGTGGGTTCAGAAGAAGAAAGAGTTGAGGAGAGAGAGGGCATCCATGGTTGTTTAAAAGAGAGAGGTGTATTTGTTTAAAAAACCCTATGTTTATTCTCTTGATATGAAAAAAGGTTAATTTTAGTAATATAATAAAATTCCAAGAAATCCCTCTCATAATGGTGATGTAATTTTGAATTCCTGTAAATACGGGATTTTGTTGGAATGTTACTAAAATTCCAATTCCTTTACTTGGTCAACCAAACAGTCAATGAATGGAATTCTAATTACCATTCCATTTAATTCATGCGAACCAAACGCGCCCTAAGTTAATAAGTTTTCAATAATATAAAACATGCAAAATACCCATGGACCAAATTAACATACTTTAGAAAGTTAAAGAGTAAAAATACAAAATGAGATGATGTATTTAAGGAGGCAACGTCATGTGAGGGAGGTGGAGTTTACGACCTTTACCTTTACTCGATTAGTCAAACTTATGCTAAATATTTCTTCACCGCTATCACGTGTTCACACGCCTTTTTAATGCTTGAACTACACGCTCGTGTTCTACAAACCTCACATGAGCCGTATTTGTTGTTTGAATTTAATGAATTACAATATACATCTCTTATTTTAATAATTTTTAAGAGCACTAGTTTTAACTCTTTTTTGTTGTGATGAAAGCGTAAAACCATGCTAAATATCTCCATTTTTACATCAGTGCTTCAACATCGTAAAAGTTCGTTAAACGAAAGAATAAAAAAAAAAACAAAAAACTTAAAAAACTAAACCAATCAACTCAGGAAGCACCAATTTTTCCTGTTAAGATAATAATTTTCGTCTCTGTAAAACTAAGCTAAAACGTAAAACATAAGAACATAATAACTAATTTGAGCTATAAGAACAATGTACAACAATTACAATTAATGAGCTAAATAAGTTTATTACCAAAGTTGAGGTGTCAAACTAATTATCCTATATGTTAATTTGTGAACTATCATGAATAGTGTTTTCTTTGCTGTGTATAAGGTTATATATGTTGTTTGGTTTGAATATGTAACAAATAGATGTTCCAGTGCAGATGGTGTGGTTGTTGTTGTGTTACTCAAGCTGGGGGGGTTCGAGTCTTGCAAAGAAGCCTACATTTTGGGATTTTTTTGGTCCATGACAGCTGTATCACGTGTCTGCTTTTCGTATACTCAACACACGTGTCTGATTTTCTCGCATATAAACCCATTGCTTTCTCTCTCTTCACAACCCTCTCTTTTCTCTGCTTCTTCTCTCTACAACCGACACCTCTCTATAGCCCATTTCCCTCTCTTATAACACAACATAGACCTGTAATTCACAAATAAACATATAGGATGATTATCAGTTGCTTTTATTGTGTATTATATTCTTAGACACAGGGTTATAATGTCGATGAAGAGAGAGAGACGAGAGGGGTTTCACGGTGGGGTTTTGGCGCCGGCGCCTCCGCCGCCGTCGACAAGTCGACTGTGTGATGGTGGCGATGTTGTTTATCCCCATCACAAAAGCAAGTTTCGGGTCCGATCAGGACTGGTATTTCTATGGTGGTTATTCACGGTAATTTGGTGGTGTTTGTGACCAGCGATTGACGGGTCTTCGTCATTTGATGGTATATCTGTTAATTCCTTTTATTCAGTTTCATCTTCGTCATTTATTAAGAGGTTAGGTTTATGATTTTTGGCAACTTGAACTCCAGGATTTCAATGGATTAATCTGATTGTTAGAGAAGCTGATTTCAAATTTTTGTGTGTTCTTTCGATTTAATCGAAGCCCAGATATTATTAATCTTTGACAGCTTCTTTAATACCATGTGGCTAAAAGTGCTGTTAATTTATCTTTATTAAACAATACTTACCTAAATAGTTAAACAACAAATTGTCATCTCCAAAATAAAAGAGTTGAGTCACGTATTTACTGTATAACAAATAAATCCATGTTATAAAGAAACTGACGAATTTTTTTGGTTGCAATAAAATGAAATGGGTTTGTTCACCGTTGTCGGGTTCGATTTCTAAACCCTAGGTAGCGCTGGTGTATACCTGTTCTTTTATTTACTTTGTTTGGCTGTGAATGTTTGTAGCTTGGCCCATTATCAGTTCTTTATGTTGGTCCTTTTTTCGGTTCCTTTTCTTGGCAATGATGATGTTTTACGTACTGCCGATGTACGCCATTGTCGTTGTACAGGGTGAAGGAGGGCGGGTACCTACTCGCAACCCCCCGTCCGCATTGTGCGTAAACCGGTTTGTATCTGAACCCCATGATTTATTGTACTTGATGAGAGTTTCACAGTTCTGACATTGGGATGTGAATGTTATTTTTTCCTGGTGTGCTTCACTTCGTTTTGCTATAACCGCAAACTGCTATAGTTCTCCTTTTTAAGACTTTAAATGTCTGTTTTGTTGGCTTATATACACTGATGACATGGTGATGATGTTGGTTGTTGAATTCGTGCATTGCCTGTGAAGGCGATGTGATTATTAATACAATCACAAAGCAGCTTCCTATGGCAGTGAAAGCGATATAGTTGTTTACGTCTGCAATGTCTTTGTGGACATTGGTTTGTAAGAAATGTATGCTTAGCAGGGATTTTCGATAACAATTAAGCGCCATCCTTTAAATGTTTGTTTGGTACCCCATGCTTCAGAGTACAGATCGTTAGGACCTTTTCTCAGTTTGTATTGGATTTGTGAGTCGAAAGGTATACATTTACTCCGCCATTCTTGGTTTTAAAAATCGTGCTCGAGGCGCACTTAAGCGCAAAGCGCATCTTGGCGGCAACCTGTGTGCCATATGTAACACTAGGCTGTTGAAAATTTGAAATTGTTGAAGCTTCTCATACATACATATTGTTGCCATGATAAAGAATCATTGTTCTAATGAGTAATGGCACAACACCAGAAGGTTTGTTGCTTATACTAGCTCTTCGTTGTTCCAGCTTTTTAGGTTTTTATTTCACTTTTTTTTCATTAATACGCTAGCCTCTAGGTGATCTTGATGTCAGTTCCTTGCGGTATAACCCACACTGAAGTTGTTAACATGACATAAGAGCTGATATCAAGGCTAATACAAAACATTATATCTAAAAGTTAATGCGTCAAAGTCTCTCAGTGTCTGTTTTTTATGAATTTGTCCATTGGGTGCATTTTGACCCGTTATAGAAAAAATATATAACATAAACATTAAGTAAAAGTTGTGGCTGAAGCAAGTTTTCATGTTGATGTTGTTACTCGCATCCTATATATGTTCCCATTGTTCAATAATTTGTTTCCCATCGTTTACTATTAAAATTTGTGTTTGTTTGTTCACAGATTCTGGTGTAACTACAGATCAAGAAACAAGTTGGGCAGCCAAACTTATGATTCTTTCATTTGGTGTAGATTCATCTCAGGGATACATCTTCGTAATTACTCTTGCTATTTCAGTCATTTTCTTGCTCATATACTTCATTTATCATGTAATTCACTAGAGTCATCAATGTTATAGCATCCACCATACTTCCATACTTGATAGGATATATTGTTTTTTTGATGACTCTTAACAAGACTCGTGAATATTCCAACATAGGTGCTCGAGCCTTCAATCCAAAAAAGAAGATTGTCCTACGTTAAACACGAGCATTTAGTTGCGGACATACTAAAACATCTGCAAGAACACACACTAGAGAAAAATTACTCACTGAATGAAAGGAAAATGTTTGTAAATCCCCTCAATAGCTGAGTTTGATGCAATACTTTATTTCACTCTTCCCTACCTTTAACCATTTGTATTGTGAACTTAAATGTCAACTGGTCCTCTACAGATTTGGAATGTCATGCTACATTGTCACTATTTCTTTTGTGAATTCTATTAGTTCTTGACTTTTAAAAGTTGGTCAACTGATGTGGAGTTTTACATTTACACCTATGGCCTCAATACATATATAACTTATGAAAGTGTGACTAATATATCTGTTGTTTTACTTGATTTTAATATAGGTTTTTGATGTTTCTAGCGCGTCACTGGCGATGAAATAAGTATGTTATTGTTGCTTTTTAATGTTGATGGTTATGATAATGAAAAAGTCGTTCTTTATGTTTGCGTGTTCTGTTTTGGCAATGACGTTCACATCATGCCCAACAGTTGCGCAACGCGCAACTCTGTAACCTACTAGTTATAATAAAGTGTAAGAGTAAATAAAAAAAATATAAAAGGAAAACCTTAGTAAAGATAAGGGCTAAACATGTAAATACCAAAGTTGAAGAGCTAAAGATGGTTGATGTTAACTAAAAACACAAACAAAGCATAAAGTACAACATGCCAATGCATAACAAGAGGTTGATAAATTATACAAGTATTATATAGTAAGTAAAATAAAAAGGTCATACTATTTGGACACCCCAATGAATTAAATTGACACCCTAAGTATGTCTCGTATAGCTCTATACTAGGCATATATGCTTTATTGTCTCCCATTCAGACAACAATCTAACAAAAAAAAACCATATATGCCTCGTATTGGCCAATACGATGCATATAGGGTTCACGTGACCCTTTTCAGTTAACCTGTCACAGACTCAATGGACCAATGATTGGTGTCATATGCATCGTATTGGTCTATACGAGGCATAGTTGTACGATGTCTGGTATGATGTAACATAAAGCAACTGCCAGTTGTACCCTATATGCCCCCATATAGACCAATACGAGGAGTATTTAACCAAAGTTGAATATTTTCCTCCTTTTCTTCTTCTTCCCTTCCCTTCTTCTTCATTTTTTCTTCCGATCGTTTCTTTTTTTCTTCTTCTTTCAATTTTATGGTGGGCTAATATTTTCTTCTCCAAAATGTCATGGTGGGCTAATATTTTCGATGAATCTGGTATTCCTAATTCTCATGAGACGACAGGTATTCCTGATTCTCAAGCAGCAGTATTCCTTATTCTCAAGAGGTTGTGTTTGGTTACAAAAAAACATTGTTTCCAGACCTGAACGAGTCGTGCTATGAACCCAATGTTGAATATTCATACGTAGGGGAAAACCTACCAGCACTACGAGCACGGTGGT
This sequence comes from Ambrosia x helenae, assembly GCA_030844895.1. Taxonomy (NCBI): domain Eukaryota; kingdom Viridiplantae; phylum Streptophyta; class Magnoliopsida; order Asterales; family Asteraceae; genus Ambrosia; species Ambrosia x helenae. The sequence goes on along the minus strand of JAUTDX010002416.1, from coordinate 44,614 downwards.
GAGTATGCATACGTACCGCTACTCTTCGTACGACCAATCACAAAACCCGCAAGTTCCAGAAAAGCAACCCCACTACTCGCTTGTTTTAGACGAGCAACCACGGTGGTCGCATGTTTCGTATGACACTGAACAAGATTTCGTTTCGCGAAAAGATTTGGTTACGTGAGTTAAGAAAATGGGAAAAGATAACGGTTACGCCATTATGATCGACGATCCAAAAAAGTTGATGATTTGGACGTGAAGGTTTGGCTAGTGTGCAACCGTAGTCGTGAGCACAAGAGTATAGCCAGCGAGAGGAGAACAGGCAGCCAAAAAATTGGTTGCCTTTTCAAGATGTCCAACTTAATGATTCAACACTTAACCATTCAGACCTCTTAACTAGGCAAAGGCAAAATCGTCCATTCACATTCCTTTATCTATATATATATCTATACTATTATATAATAGGTGACGAAACCCTTGTAATCAATGTCATGGATATAATTGCAATTGAATGGGAAATTCAATTGAAAAGTGATGAAGATTCTTCTTTAATGATTAGGTTGCAGTGTTTTAAAATTTTGTCTTGATAAATCGTCATTCACTTATTCGAAATTATCTTTATTGGAGTTGTTTGTTGTAAGTCTCACTGTTCTGATTTTAAATATGTACCATTTACTTGTATTTTAATTCTAAATGAAAACATAAAAACTTGGTGAATAGAGCGACAAATGAAGTAGCAGCAAAAAATTCATATTACTACTTTGATAGTTTCAATGAGTTATTACATAATTCATTATGGTACATCTACAAATTGGAAAATTGGGTACACCAGTTAGAGAATGAAATATAAGTAATATATTGTTAGTGGAATTGCATTGTGGATGTTGAATTAAATGGTATGAAAACAAGCGTCACCCAAGTTTAAAGTGTCTCCAGCAACACGCAGTCATTTGCCAGTAAATTGTTTTAATGATTTTATCTTGGTGATTTCTTTTGTGATTTAACATGTTCGCGCCGCAACGTGTGCGGGAAATTATGAAAAGAAAAGCTGCTGATATTATATTGAAAGGGTAGTATTCTCTTTGCGCTTGATTTCATTTGTTTTTTGTGATGTAATTGCCTTTCTTCTTACATATCAGCTAATCAGTTTGTAGATTGTCTTTGTTTCTAATTCTTATGCCATGGTACGTACTCATGAATTGGTTTGTATGCTTTAAACTATGTCATATACTTGCTACCATTATTTATTTTATTTTTTCTAAGCATTGTGTCATGTGTTGGTTATTATTTAGATTTGGAAATGTGTTGAAAGGGGGAAATAGGCGAATGCCTACGAAATGCTCAAGAAATGGGTGCTTTAGTGGATCCAATATATACTCTGGCTTGATAGAAGGTAACATGTCAACTTAGTAACCTGACACTTAACGAGTAGATAAATATTTATTTCATAAGGGCTTATTCGAACCACAACATTGGGTACCAAGGTGTACTATTGAATCTGCATTTTTGCGTTTTGTAAATAATCACATTGTTGTATTGCAATTTGTATTTGGATCCCGCGGCAACTTGCGGGTAAACCAATCGGTTCTCGGAGTTTCGGTTTATTTTTGGTCCACTCCGGTTTCTAGCTTGTACCTGTTTGGCCAAAAACAAAAACCGGTTCTAAACACTCTTAAAAAAATCCAAACCGGTTTAGAACCTAGATTGGTTTGAGAAAGAAAGGGGTATCTTTAGGCTCCGTTAATGTATTTTAACAGACATGAAACATAAATGATTAATGCATTCTTTCAATATCTTTCTATTAAAAAACAAACTAAAAGATGATTGCTTCGGTGGCTACCATGAAGAAATTCGTATTACAAAACGAAAAAAAATAGAAAAGCAAAAAAGGGAGATGAATATTTGATTAGTCATCTAAGATGTGTGTATAATATACCACAACAACAACGTGATTTACTAAACGCAACAGCCAAACACAGTGCAACCCCGCCGCAACGCGCGGGTTCCTGCTAGTTTTCAATTATGGAGATTCATTTTATTTTATTAATTTATTTTACTTTTTAAATCCCACCCATGTAATCCTAACATCCCTAGAGATATTCAATCCTCTATACATATAATCTAGAGAGAGAAACATGACGATGCCTATTCCTCCTCCACCACCACCGACTCCGTCTACCCTATCCACACAGAAACGCCACATGGGACATTTGTCCCCCTCTTAACAAGACACCACAAACACACACCCACTATTCCATATCTCCCTCTCTCATTACCATACACACCCACCTACCTGTCACCTTTTTCATCTCCTTGAACACACATCCCCACACCTACTTTCTAGAGAGAGAGATAGATAGAAAACAAATATCGAAAGAGGAGATAGGTCATGGGCTTCATGTGGCCACCTATTCTAGCGACGATGAAAAAAATAAGATGGTAATGGTGTTGTGGTAAAAGACGATGGCGATAGATTGCAATGAGGTTAGACAATGGTGATAATTTTGAACGTGGTTCTTAGATCACGTAGCAGCAAAGATAATGTATAATTACTGATTTGAGTGATCTGGTGATGGTTCCAGCATGCCATTATGATGGTGATGGTGTTATCGGTGATAACATATACAGGAGGATTCAAGGGTTATGTGATTAGGGTTTCCAATGGTTAGGGTTTGTGAGAGAGTAGAGAGAAATATGGTATTCTAGTAGCGGTGGTTGCGAATATAGTGGTGGTTTAAGATAGATGTGGTTGTGGTTTTGATGATCGTGGTGGTTTCGACTGTGGTGGTTTCGAAGAGGGTGGTGGTTTTAGGTGGTGGTGCTCATGGTTTCCAGAGCTTTGGATTGTGGTGGTCGGATAGTGGTTATTGGCTGGTAGTGGTAGTGGAGAAAATAGAGATATAAGGAGTTGATAGAGAGAGAGATAGAGAAGTTCATAGAGTTGAAAGAGAAAGAGAAAGAGAAAGTTTGGATTTCGGTCAAACGGGTTTATAAAGGGTTTTTAGGTCAAATGTTGTGAATGGACAATTTGATTCTTTCCTAGATTAAAGATAATTCACTTTACTAACTAAGGTTTGTAACTTTGTATTAATAGGCAATGTATGTTAGAAATACAGAAAATTTTAGACATAAAATGAAGTTATTTTCCTTAACGGACATATCTTATCATTTTGGTCATATATAAACAACAAAACAAAGTGTAATGGGCAATTATAGTACATTGCATTGACATAAAATGAAATTTGTAGTTTTACCTTATGTTTTGAGTATCGAAGAAGGAATTGTCAATTGTAGTATGATGCATTGGTGATTACTTCAATAAATGACCACTTGAATAAATTGCAGGCAAGCAACTCCGTTTCCTAATATTCTACTATGCGAAACAGCACTGTCAACCTTGCCATAGGAAATGGAATTCTTCTGCTACCGCCCTCCAGCATGAAAATAAGTATTGGTCTTAAAGAAGATGAAGACATAAAAGTGCGAGTATAAGTAAGAGTTGTGGAGTATGAATGAATCCGTTACCACTTTCACGTGTTACAAATTTGGCCCCTAACTTTGAGAAATTACATTATTGAACTTTACTATATGAAAAAACGTAACACCAGTAGAACATTGTACGCCTAATTGAGTGATCGGTAGTAGTGGTTTCGTGGTGATTGCGACAGCTTCAGATGATTGATTATCTGGTAACATCCATCTCTATCGGCCTCTGCCGCCCTAACTTCTCACTAAAGCCACGTTACTCCACTGTCGTTTACCACCATCCATATCCATCACTATAAGCAAAAACCAGGTCGTAAACCTAAATATAGATTCCCCTATTTCCAATAACTACCATCACTACCTCCATCACCATCGTAAACCTCTTGTTCACAACCTTAAAAAACTTGAACCCCCTCCCCAATTTAGGTTATACGTCTAGATATATGTAATATGGAAACTATTCTTTGGATGGTTTAGTGCTTGATAGTGTGGTCATCATGTTGGCTAGGGTCATGCCGACGATGGATGCCTACGTGAAGGTGTTTCAACCCCAAAATCGCATACAAATCGTTATTTTGTTTCCTCTATTAGCATCCATTTTGACAACCCTAAAAAACAAAATTTACCTTTTTTCCTTGTAGTTGTTGAAAAAATGCATAATCAAATGATTAAAACCTAACATTTGTAATATTGGAGGGTTGTAGTTGTTGATTGAATGCCGGTGATTTCAAATCAAGAGACACACGTTTGAATGTTCAGCGTGGGGATACATGTACATAGTGATTTATTCCAGATTTTGATGAATGTACGACACTAGTTGGTGATGAGTGACGGCGGTGGTGATGGTGATGGTGGTAGTGGTGATGGAGGAATACGAGCACACACAGAAAGATGGGTTAGTGGTTAGATGATGATGGTCAAGGGTGAGACATGGGTATTATAGTCTTTTAATATCATTGTTTTTTATGCGTTAATACCAAGTATAGTGTAGTATTTTTATCATGACTTAATAGAACTAGACTAACGCTATCAATGGTGTGGACTGAAACGAAGCTTGAAACTATTGGATTGTGGGTGTAATAAATTAATTATTGGACTAAGAATCGTATTCTAGAGAACACATTTCCCCCTACTCAACCTTCCATCACTTTTGTTAATCGGGTTTTAAAAAGAAAATAAAATGGAGGGGTACTAAAAGAAAAATGGTTTTTGAAAAGGTTTTAGTTTTAAAATAAAAGATAAAAACGGTAGGTTTAGAAAACATGCAAGTCTTGGGCACCCTCCGAATAAGTAGGATAATTATATTAAAAGTAGTAGTAGTTTTAATTATGATGTGGAGAACGATTTTTGAATGGTCCCTTCAGAGTTAGAAGATGGAAAAAGAAATAAATAAGGGATGACGTTCTGGTAACTAAATGGGTCACGCACAGGGGAAGTGTATGAGTCCCATAAAGGTGTCTTCGAACTGCTGGCCCGTGAGCCTGTCTTATCCTGGTTGACAAGTGTTGTCGAGCCTAACGCACACAAGTCATGTAGCTTATTGGAAAGTTTGAGTCATGCTTGTTAGGCACTTCCGAAACCACCGCAAAACCACTCGTTTAAGCACTAGGTTCTCTAATTTACCTGCCTAAATTAATGTAGAGGCTTAATTTCGACCGGGAATCCCTTCCACCTCTCTTAACTCTTGCTTTTCGTACCGACGGATCTCATATACCATCATCATGTGTGACGGGGCACCCTTTAACGACTTTGTACTAACGAGAGCTAGATAAAGTATCCTTGTTTTATTTACCTTTACAAGTGACAACTTAAATATTTATTGATCAAGTAAATAGAAGCTTGGTTTAGTGATTAAATGACTTAAAAAATTCAACCCTTAACCCCCCCCAAGACTTGTGAATGATAACCTTAACAAATGTGGAACATAATCCTAAAGGTGTGCAATCTGAAGGTCACTGGTGCACCCGTAGGGAATCCGCCCTTGCCAAGAAAACCACTCACACATCTGGTGTGATACCAGAAACTTGTCACTCGGATCTGGTCCACTTCAGAAGCCATTACTTAGAACCCGGTTTGGATATCAGAAACCCAAAGGAACTGTCTCACTACCGGTTTTCCTCGCCTTGGATCTAGTTTGGGACTACAGAAAGCCGTACGAACCCCATGATAGTTTTTAACTAAGTTAAGTTTTGGTTGGTTTTAAGATTTGTTAAGTTAACCACTAATTGAACCTGTCACAAAAGATAAACAAACAAGAATTAGTTAAGAAGATAAACACGTCAAGTAACTAAAAATAAACTACTAATAATATAAAAAGTCTAACAAATCGAACGGGTTCAGAGAATACTGGATGGATACAACCATATAAAGATAATCAACATAAGAACATGGAGGTCTTCCACACATAGACAAGCTTCCAACATCCTTGATCAATGCCTCTAATGTGATTCTCATGACCCTCGACTTTAGTAGAACATTAGAGGGTAGAGACTTTGGTTAAAAGGTGTGCAATAGGATAGTTGAAGTGTTAGTGAAGACCTCAATTTATAGGCCTAGTACAAGAGACGAGCATACCCGTGGCTAGGGTGGCACACCTATGCTTGTACTCCAGGTGGTATAGTCCTTTGTCCTCTTTTGCATATTATGTCCCCGACGGGTGAGGAAGCATGCTAATGCCATAGTAGGCACGCCGTGCTTGGCCATGTGTTGTAACCAACTTCCATTTTGTTCCTGTCTCAAATTTTATAAGGCTTGTCTTGACATGGCATACTCGTGCCTTAGCAGGCATACCCGTGCTTGACTTCTAATGTGGCATCTTTGGTTGATTTTTTTTTACTTTTGTTGACCTTGTGATAAGCACACCCGTATCTAAGTGTGCATGTCTATGCTTGGAATCTAGTGATATTCAAAATCTTTAATTTCTCATTATTTATCCTTGCTTTTCACTTCTTTACATCTTGAAAGTCAAAAACCTGCATTTATCAAATAGGAAGAACTTAGGTATGTTTTCCTTTGATAATAACGAGAATCACTTTAATAATTAGTGATAAATATGCAAGTAAAAATGTGCTAATGGGGTCATTATTCAAATGAATTCAATAGTAAGAAACTTAAGGATATTGCCTACTATGAGAAGTAATTAGAGGAAGCCAAAAAGCAACAAATGAGATTAGTTAATGAAACTGATGCATGGTTATATGATGATTCATTTGTTGATGAAAAAATGGCTAACTTATGTCTCATGGCAGCAAATGAAAGTTCTGATAATGCTGCAACAGAAACTACGGACATCATTTTGATCAAAACTTAGAAATTGAAAACTTAAAAACATCATTTCAAAAAACGCAAAACAAACTCGAAGAAGAAACACAAAAGCCTAACCAAATTATTTTGGAGTTGTCAAAAAATCAAGAGTTAAGATGTAAAGAAATACAAAAGGTCAAACTCTTGAAAAGGAAGTTCTTTCCCTGAAAGCTAAAATATGTTTGTATAAAAAGGAAATACAACAATTGCATAAAAGAATACAAGCCAACTAACTCTATGGTTAAGGCTAAATTCATTACTAATGGATTCAACTCCCTAGGTAGTGCTCCTAAAAACTTAATATTTTTTTATCATTTGATTTTTCAACCCCTTATTTCTTTAACTAATTTAGAATTTTTTAAAATCTGTTGTAAGTTCAAGTTAAACTTTCATTTGGAAGACTTTTAAAATATTCATAACTTGAAACACAATTTGTATGTTTGTTTCATCTCATTCTTTCTTCTCCCTCACAAAGTTTTTTCAACTGATAACATATTTCCTTTGTAGATGCACAAGCATCTAAATAAGAAAAGATGTCATTTGGAAGTGCCATAATCAAAAGTTATTTGACCCCTTCATCTATAGCCGTGAATTCCTTTACATCAACATTCCATTTTTTTTGTTATTTTGGAATCTGAGTGGTAGGAACTTCTGGTGTCTCATCAGTTGCTGGAATTGCACGAATTTCAGTGATGGGCTCATATAGTCCCCTGTTATGTGCTTGCTAAACCTAAGGCTAAACAAAAGGAAGACCAATACCCCATGAAACATGCATGTGATTAATGCATGGTTTGGTCCAAGTCAGTTTGACTACCTTTCATATCCACACAAAAGTAGGATCTTAAATAAGCTATAATGTTGCCTTGTATCTCCTTATAAGGAGGACCTTACGTTCTTGAATATTATGCAGAAAAATTAGTCTAATACTCTTTCTAAAGTTCTTCTAGTATTCTCTCTATTTTCTCAGGCCAACAATATAATTGTTGGAACCACATCAGAGGTATCAGAGCAGCCATGATCCACTTCTATGAATGATCATAAATGGAATCTTACAATGGCTCGAATCGATTCGCTTTATGAGAGGGTGTTTTCTACACCACCACCAAAGCGAGTTTCCGCTTCACCACAACCAACTTCCGGTCCCGCCACAATACCACCACCTGCACCACTCCATCCGTCACCCGCTGCCGCCTCACTACCACCACAAACCCCTATTGTTGTACCAACATCAGCCCTTGTCTCATTACCTGTGATGTCTTCGCCGGAAGCAGCCCAAAACAGGCGTGGACGTTGGACCTAAAATCCGTCTATGAACTGGAACCGTCAACACCACAACCATACCCAACACTTGAACCTGTCTTAGTGCCTAAAACCACATACACATTTGCGCCAAAATTTCACTCTCCAAACTGTTTGCCCATCGTTGTTGTTTTCAATAAGACATATATTATACAACAAAGTCCATTGGAGTGCATGGAGAATTTCGAGACGTCCCATGCTGCACTAAAACATGACACTCAAAGTCTTCCTTTTTCTTTTGAGAAGTTCTATAATTGTTTAAAGACTTTTAGAGTTTCAAAGATGGATGATTTGTTTGGAGCTATTGAATCAACTACAAGGGAGAATATGAAGACTTGCCGAATTGAGGTGGAAAAAGAGTGGCGGCCACCATGGCGTATCATCAAAACGTCTCCAATGCGACCGGAAGATTTGAGTGGCTTCCGCCGTGGTTTCCGCCAAGTCACATCCGGATTTTCGCCTTGAGGACAAGGCGAGTTCGAGCGGGATGGAATGTTATGTGCCTGCTAAACCCAAGGCTAAACAAAAGGAAGACCAATACCCCATGAAACATGCATGTGATTAATGCATGGCTTGGTCCAAGTCAAGACTACTTATTTATTTTGTGCTAGAATAAAGGAATGATTGGTTTGACTACCTTTCATATCCACACAAAAGTAGGATCTTAATTAAGTTATAATGTTGCCTTGTATCTCCTTATAAGGAGGACCTTACGTTCTTGAATATTATGTAGAAAAATTAGTCTAATACTCTCTCTAAAGTTCTTCTAGTATTCTTTCTATTTTCTCATGCCAACAATATAATTGTTGGAACCACATCATCCCCTCACAATGAATTAGTACAGTTTATGATCATGTCCATTTAGAAAAGTGATCATTCAGACATTCCACTAGGGGTATTCCTCTCTCACGAGAGTAGGAGATTTTGACATTGAACCCATCTCAAGTGCAGCACTACAAGATTGACAGCTTGTCATTTCTAAAAATGTGGTGTTAGATACTTGATTATGAAAATTTAAGATTTGAGCTTTAAATAGTTATTAAGCACTTTTAGGATCTTTGAATATAAGATATTCGCGATGCCCTTATACCTAGTGTTGTTATCAGACGTATCGACCCTTTTCACAAATGGCAAGGTGATTTTAACAATATGAAAATAGTGTTAGAAATGAGAAATCAACTTTCAGAGAGAAATAGAGAGACATGTATAGAATTTTTAAGTATCCACCTTATATCAAGGCTCGTTTACACGTTGACTTCTGGTGTTATTGGCTATTACAAAACGAATGACTCAAAGAACTCTAGCTGGTATCGACACGGTTTTAGGATTAAGAGTTTTATAACCAACAATGTAGTTGGTTTAGACTCACTCTTCTTCAATGGTTGTGATATTCTAGTTATAGAAGAGTTTGACTTGCAAGTGGAGTAAACATTTTGTTTATATATTCCCACTTTTATATTTGGCACGAAGGTGGGTGCATAGAATTTTTGCATAAATTATACTGCATCAACTTGCATGTTTTTCATACATCCACTTGCATGCTTTCCCAAAATTTGTTCTTGCTTCTGGTGTGTTACATGGTCTTATGATCTTTAATGTATATCCCAGATTTCTTATCTTGATCCTAGATTTCTATGTATTGGCCGAGGTTTCATCTTTCTAAGTTAGTTTTCCATGATCAGGTCTAATCTTGGATCTTTCTTAACCTTGATCTTCAAATCTTAAATCTCTCTTGACCTTGTTCTTCTTCTTTGATCTTTCTTAACGAGATCTATGCTTCAGTTTTATTCAACACTTACATAGTTTTCTCATTTAGGTTTTAACATTACTAAAAGGGTTTTTGGATTTAAAAACATTCGCTTTATCCTTTAATATATCTATTTATTATTGCTAGCATTGATTTTGATATTGAAACCATAGTATTTAGAGAAATGTTTTTTACTTGTATTTTTCTGACCTGAGCCGAGCCGATCTAGAAATTCTTCTGCCCACTTGTTTAAAAATGACATATAAAACTAGTGACTACATAGAAATAAAATCCTGGACCCGTCAGTCCGTCACTCTGAGTAGCGCCAATAACCATTACTTTATTTTTTAGGCTGTACAAATATGCTATCACATCTACAATGTCAGCATAATTTGTTGATGTTCTTAGCTCAGCCAATAGCTCCACTAAAACATTTTCAACTTCACTGATTTACACCAATCTTACACTGCCACATCACTTCACTGAAAACGGTTTTTGAAGGCAGCACTCCACTGATTCTTTACCAACAATCAATTATTTTTACACATAATAATAATAATAATAATAATAATAATACGTGTTCTCTTCTCCTTCACCACCCCATCTTAGCTTCTTCACGTCATCATATGCTCATATCCCTTTTCTTTTTTCAATTATCATCACCACTTATACACATATACAAGCAGATCATTCAGTTTCTCCTCATCTTCAGAATCATCGTCCTCGTCCTCCTTCAAGCAGATCGTTCCTTGTTCCTCGATCCTCATATTCGATTCATCCGGTAACGGTAACAGATCCATCGTTAGGTCTGATTCGATGTATTCTAACAAAAGTGGTTACGGAGATGAACCAGAAAATCTTTGAATATTTATGTGAATTAGTGATTTGACAGAGGGAGAGAGAAAAATAAGGTGTTAACGTGCGTTAACTAGAACCCGAATTTGGTTCACGGGACCACTACCAACATGGGTGGCGGTGGTGTTACCGTGCTGGTAGTGGGGACCCGTGACCAAATCGATAGGCGCCCCGTCCCCCTAAGTTTTGATTCCATTGAAATGGTTTTAGGCCATTACGTTATCTTAGGGGGGAAGGGGCACAAGCCCCATGTAGCCACATCCTAACCAATCACACAATGCCATGTTATTTTTACCCTCGGGTAGCCTAAAGTAACTCCAACACTAGAAATGCCTAACCAAAGTGGCCAAAAGATTTTTTTTAGAGAGAGAGAGAGGTGTGGAAGCGAGAGATAGAGAGATGTGGAAGAGAGGTGCACTAAGCGAAATTGGCTTCACCAAGACAATTTTCAAGCAAAAAAATCGAAGCCCCGGGGGTCAGAACCGTGTAACCCTTTGGCTAGTGAAGCGCAAAGCCCCATGTGCCTCGTCCCCCTTACAACTTGTATCACCTAATCTAGTAAATGTCCTTTATGTATCAATGTAACAACAGAAGAATTAAGAAAGTTTTAAAAACGTAATAGGAAAGTTTACAAACATAGTTGATCAACTCTAAAACCCCTATAATTATATGTTTGTGCATATTTTTTTTTTGTAAGTTAACTTAGAAGCAGAACACTCACATTTAACCGTTACCAGATAAAAACAGATACTTAATCACAATCAATATATCAAGCAGAACACTTAAATTTAACTGTTACTAGACACACAAAAAGAAAACAGTTATGTAATCAGATACAATGATGAATCATTATGTCCAATGCAGAGCAAACCTTTACAATATATTACGTCATACATCGTAAGCTTCTTTGTGTCTTGACCTTGTAACATGACGTAATAATGCTAACAAGACATAAAAGATCTTATAATCATGCTAAACGTCAGACTGTCGCCAGAAGCATACATCAGCCATAAATAATTTTCTTTAAGCGTTTGACGTAAACCTCTATCACACACGTAAACGTCATCACACATACATAACACACTCAAAACATTAAAGAAAGATACGTTGTCATAAACACACAGATCTATTGTAGAATCTATATTAACAAGTTACCTAATACATTACCTCACCCTGGATAACCGTTTTCAAACTCTTACTACTAAAATACGCGAATTGTGTCATAATATAATTATTTTTTTTTATACAAGCTCTGCACATACACATATTGTTATCATCTACATCTACTTTATATTAATTGATCATCCTATAACAAGTTGTCTTGTTTGTTTGGGTATGAAATGAAATTATTTTATCATATTGCCCTCAAAACACAACATCAAAAACATGAAATTCTAATTCTAACACACCCTTAATATAGCAAACTATGAGTGGGTGGTAAAACCTCATGAATGAATTTAGCCCTAGGCCACGGATGAGGAGCCTAACATTACATCCACACACACGCGCCTTTTCTCATGAGAGTGGTAATAACCATCAATTTTTCCATCACTATATAAACACCCCTATCCCCACCCCTTTTTTTCTCACCTCCATTTCATCACACACACCATGGTTCCTCGCGGGAAACCTGACGTCACCACCACCGTCACCGTCGCCGCTGTTAACAATGACATTCCCGAGACTCGATACCGCGGCGTACGCAAGCGCCCGTGGGGTCGTTACGCCGCGGAGATACGAGACCCCGGGAAAAAAAGCCGGGTTTGGCTCGGCACGTTCGATACCGCGGTCGAAGCCGCGCGTGCGTATGACACCGCGGCGCGTGAGTTCCGTGGCGATAAAGCGAAGACGAATTTTCCGACACCCACTGAACTCTGCCTACCGAATATAACGAAAAAGAGTGTTTTAACCAAAACACATAGCGGCGAAAGCAGCACCGTCGTCGACTCAGCCGGTCGAACCGGTCCGATCACCGTCGTACCTGTTCCGGTTCAACCGGAACTCGATCTCCGGCTAGCACAGGCGCATTCACGTTATGGGTTTCCAATGGCTCATTCGTTGTTCGTGTTTCATTCACAGATCGATCATCTCGCTAACCGTGGTGTTAAATCTAACGGAAACGTTAACGGAACTAATTTGACGATCGGGAACGTTAACGGCGCTCAATCGGACTCCGACTCATCATCGGTGGTCAATTTCAGTCAACCGGAGAAACCGTTTGTTCTTGATCTGGATCTGAATTATCCTCCAGCAGAGGTCGCCTGATAATGAAAATGTAGTTATGTCGTTTTTTTTTTTATAAAAAAAAAGCATATGATAAAGATTAGAAGAAGAAGAAAAATATGAGATATAAGAAGAATGTATTAGGATTAAAAAGTATGAAAGCAGCCTGATATAATGTTTTTGATGCGCTGATAATGTTAAAATCTTTGTTCCGATTGTATATAATTAGATTCTTAATTAGTTTTTAAGGTTTTTTTTTTTTAACTGCGAAACTTTTATATAAAAATATAAAAACCGAGCCGGTAAGTAACTGGAAGTTTGTTCCAGTTAGTATAAATATAATGAGCTGATTAGATCTAAGTTGTTATATTTAAGCTATTTGTGGTATTTATTGGGTATGGTGGTTGTTGTTATTTAATTTGTTATATAAAAATATAGAAACCGGGCTAGTAAGAAATAGAAGGTTTGTTCCAATTTGTGTAAGCATGTGTAGATGATTAGATCTAGTTTGTTAAGGAAGTGGAATGGGTTTGAATGATGTGTGTTGATTATGTGAAGGTGATGAGTGATGGCAATGAATTGGTTGTACTGTACGCAATGGTGGTTGTACTTTGATGAAATTTAGTTTCCGGATGTGGAGACAAGTGTTAGGTGAATGGCGATAGCATTTAGCCGCAACCGAATGGATCAGACGGCTTGGGATAAATGATAATTGATGCTTTCTGATTCTACGCCGTCCGCTCCTAACAAAAGAAAAAAGTTTTTTTTGGACATTTGGTGTATAAAATAATAATATTTAAAATGTAATCTATAAGTTTTGAAATACTGTAACTGACTTTAGTTATTACGTATGGAAAGTGATAAAGTAAGTTTTTTATATGTACTTTATGATTATGATATTTTTTTATTTTTTTAAATTACTGAATTTTTCGTATCATAAATGTAAATTACATAAGAATAAGAATAGTAAGTAGGAGAGTAAAATTAATGATATTTAGCTTTCCAAATTAAAGTTTTCTAACTAAACAAGCTCAAATCTGGATTTTACATTCTAGTTTGAGTAAGCTGTCGAGACTAAAGTAAATATTATTTTGTATAAATATGGCTTTTTTATATAACACTTTTCAATAATAATACCTGAACTACACATTTGTATAGCTATTTAATCATGATATTAAAATGTATATAGTCACGTACATAAGAAAATAATCAAATGCTTAATAATTAACAAAAGATTCAAAAACCACACAAATTCAAGCTTCAAAATTTTATTAAGAGCAAGCAGAGACAAACTAAAACTCTGGGGTGTTTGCTTGTTTTTGAATAGTCATTAAGAGGCTACATCTGAATAGTTTATAGTTTCTTAGAGGTTAAGATGTAATATTAAGTATGAATGGTTTAGAGACAACATCTTAATGGTTGTCTCTTAACCATTTAGACTTATGGTTACCTCTTAAATATTTTGAGGTTATGGAGCATTAAAAGATAGTCTCTGAATGATCATTAAGAGACTACCAAACAACCCCTCTATTAAAATTAAAACGAGCAAGCTTTTGTTTTGAGGATATAAAACTAAAATATTCAAATATTAAACTAGTCTTTGTCAACATTACATTTCAATGTATATTTAATTTAATTTAATTTAATTATGGTTTACACCTTAATATATTTATCGATACATCGTATAAAGAAATTTAAAAGAATTAAACGACTTTGACACTTGTTATTCTATTATCATATCCACTTGTCATACTTTTAAATTTGAAATTCCTTAACTTTCATTCACATCTCACGACCTAACCATTTTGGTATTTCCCATAAGTTATTTTAAATTATTTAAAGGTAAACCATCTGAAGATAATAAAACACGGTGCATAGAATTCCATACATTATTTTTTTTGAACGATCAACGAAAATTTTATATCATCAAAGGTTAGCAGGATACTAGCAATGTTACCATACAAATTCACCAAATGAAAACAAAACACAAATTACTACCACCCAACCATATACATGTTAAACCCACACCAAGTTGCCCAATCCAATACGTTTATCTTCACTCTCAACTTTACCCATAAGAAACTCAAAGACTTAACTTCCCCCGCCAACCGAGCATTGTACATTCTTGAAAACCATCTCATTTCAACATTTCCAAATACACCAAATCCATGCATTATTAATGAACATAAGTCATGAGTCATGTCATCTTACATAAGTCTAACAAGTGAACCCATGAACTTTTGGTCTAGTGGTATGATGTCCTCTTTATAAATATGAGGTTATGGGTTTAAATTCTTGCAAGTATAAGATGACGTGAAATTAAGGTGTAATAAAATTTGTCGTTAAAAAAAAGTCTGACAAGTGATACATGTGCTACAACATTGTCATTGTCAAACCCATTATGCGCCGCGTATAAGGAGAGAAGATATGCAAATAAAAGTTAGGATGTGCCAATGACTAAAATATATAAAAATGGGGGGGGGGGGGATGGGGAGGAGCGCTTTTATGAAAGTCTTTTCACTTCACTGATTTTAACCAATTATACACTGTCACGTCACTTCACTGATTTATTTCACTGAAACACTTTTTCGGAGGCAACACTCCACTGATTCCTCTTTTTTTGTTTTCATTAAAATACAAATATAAACCTTTTTTTTAAATTCACACAGTTTTATAAATTTTATCACCAAACTGTCAACCCGATTTAATTTCTCATAACCGTCTCCACCCAACACCGGCAAAAATATTTATTCCCATTAAAATCGGTCTCATCTAACCGTCAGAAAAAAAATTCAATTTTACATGCAATACGGTTGAGATTTTTGTGTATATAAACGACGGTGGTGAAAACACACTTCAACATCAACAAAACCCACACCTTCAAAATGACTCGTTGGACCGAAAATGAAGAAATGACTCTGGTTGCATGCATTAAGGACGCACAAAACGACTTATCCTTCCAACGCCAACCCCGTAGGGGCTCAGGAGGTATGGAAACAGGCTTCTGGGACCGTGTCTTGGCTGACTTCAAACAACAAGTCGGCGAAAGCGACCGCACAATTGAGAGCCTACAGAGAAAATGGACCGATCTAAACAACTAATGTGATAAATGGACCACCTGCTACGAGCGCACCATGAGCCGGCACCCAGGCATTGTGTCGGAGTTGGCTGTGGAGATGACCCAGGTGAACTATGCTCTGACCATCTGTACGCCTGGCATCTCACACGTTAACTCTAAGCTTTATTTTTTATGTTTTGATGTATTTTTATTTATGTTTAATATTAATAAATTATGTTTTATGTTTTTTTTATGTTTTTTATTTAATTTTGTTTTCATTTATGTTTAAAACACACGATTTAAATAAAAAACAATAACGAAAATGTGGTTTGAGAACGGTTATAATAAAAAAAAATTTGAATTATACTAATTTAAAATTAAATAATAAACGGTTACTAGCCAGTTAAAAGGAATCAGGAAACGGTTCACGGATACCCTACAAATATGAGTGGCGACGATGTTACCGTGCTGATAGTGAAATATCCGTGACCATTTCTAATGGCGCCCCATCCCTGTAACATATTTATACATGTAAATTGTATAAATATATTTAAATTGAACTAGGTTTGGTGTAAATACTAAATAGTCAAAAGCAGTAGACATGTAAGGGTATAAAGTGTAATTAATTGAGTGTGGTTGGCACGTGAGTGAGGGCGCCGACGGCTAGACTAAATATAATCATCAGATCCAACGGCGCGTATTGGCGGTCACATTTATTACTACCTTCTGTCTGGACGGCACTGACGGCGACTCCACTTTCATTTGTTTCTCCGTCTACTCTTTTTATTTTTCTAACAACCGTCTTCATCCTTTTAATATCATTTATACCTTTTTTTAAACTAAAACTAATTTGTTTTTTTTTTCAACGGCTTATGAAATTCACCAATAACTTTCTTTAGGGTAGTTACTCAGTCAAATCAAGAACTCTTCCACACGGCATAGCCAGACATGTAAGGAAGCCCATGATTTCAGCAAATCCACCAGTTCCGGGGAAAACCCGACTATACACCCCCCGAAAGCACGATAATGGAATAATCGGTAATCGGCGCTCTCAAGAATCGAACCCATGACTTTTCAGCCATGAGTTTTCTATCATTGAGTCTCCATACCATTCCACCAAAAGATGATTTGTTAAACTAATTTGTTTTACTTTATTTTTTTCATAATAAACCAATTAATGAACGTTACACATTTAAAAAATAATAATAATTCAATTGTTTAAACTATACAATATATAATAGGCCAATAATAATTCGTAGTTTTCTCGGCCACGCCGGTTTCTATATGTAACACCCTAAACCGTTTTACAGACAATATGCAGCGGAAAATACGGACTAGAAAATTTCTTGCTTACAGAACATTCTCAAATGTTTGGAAAACATATCTAAGAGATATTTTTGGTGTTACATTTTTTAATACTTCTTATTACATTCAACGCGACTCATCTTTATTGGGTTATGTGACCGTGACCACGTACAATCCGCTCCCTCTCTCGATCTCCATCCTTTCCTTTCTTCATTAGGTAGACAAGACAACCTGCAATCACCACATAACCGTTTCGTTAGTTCAATAGGTGACTTCATGTAAATTACTCACGATGCGGAAATAACATCCAACAATACTCCGTGATCCTGTTCAAATGCCTTCTTGCAAGTTCGGGTGTGATACCCCGATCCGAACCTCCAAGTCCCATGCATTCATACTTACATACCTGCATCTTCATTTCCATTCTCATAATAAAAGGTTAATAACCTTACAATACAAGCGTACAATTCCTATACACAACTTACCTTGACCTGTCATATTACTCTTCTTTCATGTATTCTCTAGGACCAATATGAGGTACCCATACATACCTCACATTATCAACTTACAAAAGCATAACAAATCTACGTACCGTATTTGTTACTATGTATACACCCATATCAATTTAATTACATACACACGCATCATTCCGTACTTGAGTCATACTTGCAAATCCGACATTCCTATTACTTGCTACACCCATACCTAGCATTCACGAAGTCCAACGATGTTATTCGATGCGTTAAACGCGAATACGGGTTGCGCATATAAGCGAAACATCAAAATACGACAAAAACAGGCAAATAACCAGTGGGGGCGCAAGCTTGCGCCCCTGGAGGGGGAGGTTGCGCCCCTAGAGGGCAAATCAGCCCATTTTTCCCATCAGATTCAGGTTGCGCCCGTTCAGGTCACATTGCACCCGGACCTGATGTGAGGTTGCGCCCCCTATGCACTTTTTATGCTTTAATGGCATATCTTAAACCCCAAACCTCACAAGGTTCTAAGATCATTCCCCATGATTTTCCTAGGCGTTAAACTACCCGGATTACGTGGTATCATCGTGAATGGCGTAACATTTCCTTGATGACCTGTTATCTCCTCTATATGCAACCAAACATGGGTAAATCAATTGTTAACCCATCACCAAGTTTCTTACCTTAGCATAACATTAATTATTTGTTTTCTTCAAGATTCCCATACTACATTAACATATAGATTCGATATCATAATGCAAGTTAAGTTCGGGAATCACTTACCTTAAGTCCTCGAAGTTCATGCTTGTTTACTTGCCTCATTGTGACCAATTAGCTTCCCATGCTTGAGCCCATCACTCCTATCCTTTCATATCATCATTTTCACATCATTGTTAGCATACATGTTCATTCATAAACCAATCATATCTAACTCATATATCACATTGACTTGCATAGGTCACTTTCTAACATGCACAAAACATAGCTTCACACCCTTTTTGATTCATCATTCATGCAATTAAACTTAACATTGTATATGTCACATAACCAAGCTAACGTGTCTCACACGGAATCCTCAATCTCACAATCATGCTAAAAAAACATACCACATTATTTCCACATCAGTTGACTTTCTAGAAAGTTAACTTTCAACAATACAAACTTTCTTCTAACAAACATATGTCCATATTGTTATGCTAGATCGTATGAAATTCACCATAAACATCATATTCCTATCTCATTAACATACAAGATCATTCATCATACCAATTAACCAACACATTGTGTGCATCATAATATTTAAGCATAGTGTACACACTACTAATGCATACTTCTTACCAAATCCTACAATCAACTAAGTCCCCACATGATTACTCTCTAAGACGCAATCCTCTTGTTAAACTACTATCAATTGCACCAATTATCACATTACTTTCATACTTGTCGAGTCTTGCATACAAATTCACACATTATACTCATCTAGACATTTCATCAAATACTTGGTGTGCATACAACATTTAAGTCACAATGTACAAGTATTTCATGCCTACTTTCATAGTTCATTACATCAATCATCATATTATTTACCTACATCACATACCCTTTATTCAATAGTTATGAAACATAGCAAATCATCACTTTCTTTTCAAAGTATCCAATAATTTAACTAAGAATGATCTTGGATTACACCAAGACCAACACCCACTTCCAACCTTATGAGATTTTCTCCCATTTACATAATTTATACAAATTAATGTAATACAAGTTCCAATCATCTCTTACAACTAATTTCTACATGGATTCACATATCAATTTTGTATGAACTCTACTTATGTCATCATGTAATACCTTCTTAACCAAGAATCCATCATCTAGTGTTAAATAATTCATACCTTAGCTTGAAACCCTCTTAATCATCCAATCTTGGCTTTAATTTATACATGCATCACATGATATTATGAATTCATCTTGGGTTAGTGCTTGTATGTGTATTAGGTTTATGAGAAGCTTCCCAAAGATGAAAACCCATCCAAAAATGTTGACCCCCATCATAAAAATGCAGATTTTTGTGAAGTTTCCCCTATTGTCAACTTTAGTCCCTCTACTTTGGGTTTTTTGTTAATTACAACAAACACCTCCAATTTCACCCATATCTACCCTTATAATTACATCATGTGACATGCCAACCCCATTTTAAAATAAACTTACAAGAATTTAGCCAAGTTAGGCATAATTACAGGTTTAGTCCTTGTAGTATGGTACTTCCCACGTTTAGCTCAAACCTTTACTTTCTTACAACTTGATTAGCGTTGTTAGTCCCACTAACTATATTATGAGTTTACCTCCATATCTAGTTATGCTTATAACGGAAAGGGTTTAGATTACCCAAATAATCCTTGTAGTTTGGGTCTTTGACATCATGGACCCAAACTACGGCTTCCATTTTCCTAATCTTGTGAAATCTCAAAATGGGATGTTACACTATAGAGGATTCATCCAGGATTTCTCAAAGATCGCTTGACCACTCACTCAACCTCTTAAAAAGGATCGCGAGTTCGTGTTTACTGAAGACTGTCTTGAAGCGTTCAATTGCCTGAAAAGGAAGTTGGTTGAAGCACCGGTTGTCATTTCTCCACATTAGAAACTACCATTCGAATTAATGTGTGATGCAAGCAACGTGGCGGTAGGGGTAGTTTTGGGGCAAAGAAAAGATAAGCATTTTCACCCGATCTACTATGCAAGTAAAACCCTCAATGATGCCCTGGAAAATTATACGACAACTGAGAAGGAACTCCTTGTTGTAGTATTCGCCTTTGACAAGTTCCGTTCATATCTTATCTCGTCAAAGACCATCGTCTACACTGATCATGCCGCTCTGCGCTATCTTTTCAACAAGCAAGGCGCGAAGCCAAGGCTCATACGATGGATTCTTCTACTATAGGAATTTGATATAGAAATAAAAGACAAGAAGGGGGCCGAAAATGTTGCGGCCGATCATTTGTCTCGTCTAGAAGAAGTACCACCCGAAACTCATATCCCTGGTAGGTTGATTACGCAAATTACTTGGCCAGTGGAATACTCGTTAAAGGATAGTCATATTATGAAAAGAAGAATTTTTTTTCCAACTTGAAGTATTATCTTTGGGTGGATCCCCACCTTTTTCGTAGTTGCCCCGATCGTGTTATTCGCCGGTGTGTTCACAGGAAGGAAGCCCAAGAGATTCTACGACAGTGTCATGTAGGTCCTAGAGGAGGGCACCACGCCGCCGGAAATACGGCTCGAAAAGTCTACGAAGCAGGATTTTATTAGCCCATAATTTTCAAAGACGCTGTCGTTCTCGTCCAAAGTTGTGATGCTTGCCAAAGAGTCGCCAACATCAACGCCTGCGATGAAATGCCACAGACCGGGTTCGTTGTTTGTGAGATCTTCGATGTTTGGGGGATAGACTTTGTGGGACCATTCCCACCTTCCAGGGGAAATCTCTACATCCTTGTTGCTGTTGACTATGTTTCCAAGTGTGTTGAAGCACAAGCACTGCCAATAAACGATGCCAGAGTTGTCGTCAAATTTCTAAAAGCTCTTTTTGCTCGGTTCAGTGTACCAAAAGCTCTCGTCAGTGACAGAGGATCCCACTTTTGCAACAAGCAGTTGGCGAAAGCACTACAAAGATATGGTTGTCAGCAAAGGTTCTCCACTCCTTATCATCCCCAAGCCAATGATCAGGTAGAAGTCACTAATTGGGCTATAAAAAGGATTATTGAAAGAACCATGGGGATAGAGAGAAAAGATTGGGCCGACGTCTAGACGATGCACTTTGGGCACTACGTACAGCATACAAGACCCCGATTGGTACCACCCCGTACAGACTCGTGTACGGAAAGGCATGTCACTTGCCATTAGAAGTGGAGCACAGAGCTTATTGGGCGTTAAAAGCCGCAAATTATGATCCTGAAGATGCCAAGCAACACCGACTCTTTCAGCTTAATGAACTTGAAGACCTCCGCCAACAAGCTTATGATAACTCCCTCATCTACAAAGAAAAGACCAAGGTAGCGTTTGGTATGATGGAATGGAAGGGGGGAATGGAATGGACCATTACAAGTTAATGAAAAATAGTGTGTTTGGTTGGTTAATGGAATGGAATCACCCATGCCACAAAGCATTCCATTCCCTCAAAACCATTTCATCCACCCCCATGTTTTTTTTTTTCATTCCATCTCTCATTCACCCTTCATTAGCAACACCATAAGCCACCACCCACCCACCACCACCACCAACCACCGTTGTCATCACACACCACCACCACCCACCATCGCCGTCACCACCCAACCACCGCCACCCATTACCTTCACCCACCCACCACCACCACCATCGCCACCACCTACCACCACCGCTGCCACCACCACCCACCATCGCCGTCACCACCCAACCACCGCCACCCATTACCTTCACCCACCCACCCACCACTACCACCATCCAACACCACCCAATGTTGCCGCCACTGCCCACCACCGTCACCCACCCACTGCCGGCTCCACCTCCTGCCACCGTCACTCCCCACAATTTCCTCTACCACCACTACCGCTGCCTCCACCCAACACCACCATTACTCACCATCGTCACCCACCCACCATCAGTGCCATCCACCTCCACCACCGCCACTGCTCACCATCGTCTCCTACGCACCATCACAACCATCCACTTCCACCTTTCACCGCCACCTCCGTCACCCACCACCGTCGCTACCGCCACATATCACCACCCACCATCACCGCCACTAACCATCACCCACCATCGCCACTCACCACCGGTTTTATATCTTCCTCCTTTCCTGCCTAACCCTCAACACAAAGTAATATTTTGTTTCATTCCCACATAGCAACCAAACAATACATGGAATGGTAATGATCCATTACATTACCTTGTCCATTCGATTACCTCGTCCCATTCCATTCTCTCATCCATTCCATTACCCCATACCAAACAGACCCCAAGAGATTCCATGATCAGAGACTCGGAAGAAAGGAGCCGTTTCAAGAAGGTCAGAAAGTGTTACTCTATAGTTCGAGGCTCAGACTTTTTCATGGGAAACTGAAGTCAAGTTGGACCGGACCATACACTGTGAAGAAAATCTATCCTCACGGGGCGGTAGATTTGGAGACAGAAACAGGAGCTTTATTTCAAAGTTAATGGTCACCGGCTTAAACCATACTTTGAGTTTCTTGGCCAACGAGGAGGTAGATGAAATGCAAGCGCATCCATGACCAGATCGCCTTTGTCCAGCCAAAGACTTGAAACGTGGCGCTACCGTAGAGGCAGCCCGGATTTGTAGATTAGAAGAATAAGTTGAGAGGTTGGTGCATACGGTAAGAAAAGTAATCGAGGACCCTCAGGTATGATCGTTCCTTTCATTTTCTAACCGCCAGGTATGACCTCTCGGCACTAGGATTTAGTAGTTTAGTAGTAGTTTTTATTTTGTAGGTAAGCTATATATATCCATGATAGGTGTTCTCTCTCACGACTCAATCTCAGACTTTGCCCCGAACAACTTTTTAGCCTATTAGGGAAAGACGTAACTACGTCCTGCTTGATTCTTTAGCATATTCTCTTTACAAATCTATAATTTCAAAGATGCTAAAGAATTAAGTGTGAGGTGATAAAATCTTATAAATTTTACCACCTATTGAGCCAGGCAAACCAAGAACCTTGAAGGCAAAAGTTTTTCAAAATCTTTTTTTTAGAGTAATTAAAAACATTTTTCAAACTCTTTGAGTCCACCCCAAAGACCTGAACAACAAAATTTTGGAAGTGTTGGCAAAGCCGAAAGAACTAACTCAAAGTGTCATACTTCATATATGAGTGACTACCCCTTCCCATGTGGAGTACCTTGAGCCTTATCGAGCACATTCCACTTTTGATATATACACCACATGTGCTCGTTCGTTTGACAATGAGAGATATTCACCTTTGGCATGTCATAGTTAGAACTTGTGTAGCTTATGCATTTCGAGACCGCACGCAAGGTGAGAGATTGTGAAAGTGATCAAGGCACTTAGGACACATCCCTTCCATTTTTCATTAGCCTCCATAAATATATCTCTCACCTAGTTACCCCACTTGAGCCTTAGCCTTTTTTGTTTCATCCATCACATTCAGCCCCTGTCATGGTTTTGGCAAAGAAGGCGTGTTGCAAGCTATTGGGACACTCTCAGGCAGCCTTAAAATAATGAAACAGACCAAGCATCATGTTGTTCACCAAGACGAAGTTTGGCAAAATAAGAAAGATCGCCATGCAAAGATTAGCATACCAAAGAATAAGCTTCACCAAAAGCAGCATTTGAGTTTAAAAAAACAGTGTTTGAAGAATAAGTCAAAAAAGCTCGACCATAAAATGAGCCGAAAGAAAACAATTCTATTTGAAGATTTATTTCTAGGATATTCCTAGCAGAGATTATTAGGTGTGAAGACCGAACGATTCGTGAAGTATGGACGTCAGAGCAATAAGTCTTCGGGGGAGGAGTTTCATAAAAGCTCATTATCTAGAGTTTGACATTTTCCTATTATGCCACAGCCGCTGCCCGAGCCTGACACGACAGTAGACACCCATCCTACCCATTTATCACTTTAACATTTTCACCCTCAAAAGACCTTGTGATTCGCAGCCTATCACCCATATATAGCGGTGGAGATTTGATTTGTATACAAGCCTATGATCTGTGTATGCCTTAGGTTGAATTTGAGTAATCACCCCCAAAAACAACCCCTGAGTGAAATAGTGAGGACAAATATGAGGTAGACGCTTGAGGAAGATTTGATTAGGCGAACCAAGGCTTTCTAAAACAAATACCAAGGATGTGTTGAATAAGTGGGACTCTTAGGAGGTGGGTTGTTGTGACTTGTCACACTACTCTCACCTATTTTTACTCTACTCTCTTTGCCTAGGTTAGGTTTTCTTGGGGACAAGCAAACGTCTAAGTGTGAGGTGATGTGATATGTCTCAAAATTAGCAGGTTTTACATACATATTTTCACCTAATTATCACTCAAAACCATGCTTTTACCTTGGTATGATCACAGTTTGTCTTCTTTTGAAGATAATTGCAGGTATTGATGCTGGAAAGTGAAAAGAAGTGAAAACCGACACAAAAGACAAGGAAATGAAGACTTTTTGAGCTAAAACAGATGAAGCATGGTCGCGCTTCGATCGTGCACGACCATGCACCTATCCCGAGTCAACAAGTCAACATTTCCAATTCAAACGAAGGCCAAAAGTCACCTTTCAGAGGTTGCACGGGCGTGCCACATTGATGTGCACGACCATGCTTGTTGACGCGTGTCCCCCAAGGCTCCAACCGACCAAAACTGACAAGACGGTTACAAGTACTCAGGAGCACGGGCGTGCTCACTACTGAAGCACGAGGGTGCTTGTCTGAAGGAGACATCTTCTGCAACAAAGGACTCTGCAACAGTACCTACTGTCGAGCAGGGGCATGCCACTTCTGCACCAAGGGCGTGCAAGGGCTGATTTGCCTATAAATAGAGGCCTCCACCCCTCATTTTGAGCATCCCATTTTACACGAGTTTCTCTCACTCATCAGCCATCTTTAGGGTCTTGTAAGTGACCTTTGGAGTTTAGGATCACTCCATAAACATTACTTGAGTTGAGAGTTAGAGAGAGATAACTATAAATCACCCCAAAAACCCTTTTTAATCCATAAATAACCACTTCTATATGTTCTTTATACACCCAAGTTAGAGTGCAAGTTGTAATGCCAATTCTTGGCTAGGATACTAGAGTGTTTCTAGGGTGAAGACTACTTTGGTATGGATTATATAGTTTTTATTTGTTGAATTGTTGTTTGTGTTCTTGTCTAATACTTTTTACTTAAAACTTTGTTTGGTGAATTAATTAACTAATCACTTAGTATTTAGTCTTGTGGGTGTAACAACCCATGCACTTATAAGCAAGGTTGCAAAAGTCGCTAGGCGTTCTCAACTCGGTCGGCGGGGAGTTGCGAGTACTCGGCCTAGGCAGGGAGTACTCGGACATGGTGATTTATATAGAAATTTAATAATTTAATGATTATATATATGGCATAAATTCATAAAAGTATGCCAAATACTAAAACTATCTCAAAAAAGCAACTAGAGGCCTAATTTGATTGATTCATGCCGAGTTGGCCGATTCCAAGGCCGAATTTGGCCAATTCCATCCGGAGTTGACCGATTCCGACTTGACCGATTCCATCCCGAGTTGACCGATTCCATCCCGAGTTGACCGATTCTGACCGATTCCAAGTCGAGTTGCACCGATTCCGAGTTGGGATGGCCGAGTAGGGAAAACTCGGGGCGCCTCACCTCCGAGGAGCGATTCCTCGCCAAGTACTCGGTCGAGTTTTACAACACTGTTTGTAAGCTAACCTAATCTCGCGAGAAGTGATTGGCCCATTTGTGGGTAGATATACACACACTTAGTGGCTTAATCCTCTACTATCAAAGATCTCATTTAGGGTCGGTATGGTCTTTATACTCGGTCCTGGTGAAAAGCCAAGACTTCATTTTGCGACTTAGCTTCATTGTCTATGTGATAGCTTTGGTGCAGGTCAGGAATTGGTGAACCCGTGTTGAAAGAAAAAGGTCTTTATTTTCTTTCATTATTGTATTGCCACACAATCAATAATAGACTAATCACTTTTTGAAAGACTAATTAATTCAAGTAGGGGATGCACGTGTTATGGTTTATCACGACTCACCTATCATATCAAGTGGTAGCTTGTCCGGTCTTTATCGCAACACGGGGAGGTGGATTGTTCAGGATTGGGTGCAGACACTCATGAGTAGTCCATTTTTCTTTGTTGAGAGGTGAGCTTACCGGTTTGGGAGACCCTCATTTTAAACAAGAACACAACTAGTTATGCAAAAACACTCACCTCTGGAGAATGCGTTTGCAACTCCAAGTTAAGTATAAGTGCGCAACTTGACAACACCACTCAACTAAATGATTACTGTTAATCCATCCCAAAGATAGTCGGATCCCAAAGCAATACTTCTTTTTGGTTATTGATTTCTATTTCAGTCATTCTCGCTCTCGCTCGCTTTTATATCTTTTTCTTTTATCAAAAGCAACTTAAAACTGAGTAGCGGAAATTGTGTCTTAAGGTTCGATACTCGGTACTTACTCGAATTCTATACTACACTCGATAGGTACGCTTGCCTATTGTGTGGGTTAGAACGATTAGCAAATATCGTTTTATTATAAATTTAAAACTTGAATCTGTGTCCTAACCTAAAAAGTCCTAACTTAATTACCTTTTTTCTTGAGTCTTGACACTTCCTTCGGGAAGTTGTCACCATTACGAAAAAGATGTTTAAAAAGACTTAATCCACACGACATCAGTACCTTACCACCAATGGTGTTAACGGTGATATGACATTTTATCATTTATTGTACACCACTTCCTTCCCGTATTAAGGGACGTTAAAGCGGCTATAGGTTAACATGTTAACAAGAATCAAAAGAGAGAAAACTAAGGGATGAGGTAAAGTTAAAGAGTGTTAAACCATTTCTCTGAAGTGAAATAGTATGAAAAGAGAAAAAGCAGGATTTAACATCTAGATGAAATTAAAGTATACATATGGCCTTATTAAAATAGTAGTGGGTTTACCCGCGTGTTGTAGTGTGATCCATAAATAGGTTGCAATACGACATTTTGATACTTATGTTTTTTGCCGCAAGTTACACAAAATGAATAGAAATGTACACACTATGTTTTAACAAGTATTCGTAGAAAGAAAAGAAAAGAAATGTGCACCGCCAAAGTTCACCACAAAAACAATGTACTCATTATTGAACAAATCTTAATAAACCAAAAGTATGTTACTGTAACAGACCAATATGAACATAAACATCACTCTTGTATAAGTTGTTCGGTCATTGCATATCTACATAACCGTGCCATTGAAGATACCTTGCTAAATAATAAAGTTCATTTACATGACAAAAACATGTAGTAATAATATGATATTGTATACACTATCATATGAAGGTCACTGTTCATTTAGAGATTAAAAGTTGTGATTTGTAAGTCTGTAATAGACTTACTCAACCTGACCCAGCAGTTAAAAAATTACCCAATGTAGTCATATATGAAAAAGGTTTTTAATATAGGGAAAATGGATTTTAATACTCCCAACTATCGCCTGTTGGCGGATAATACTCTCAACTATCACTTTGGCCATTAGCACTCCAAACTTTCAACTTGTTGGATTTTATCACTCCCAAACTAACTGAGGTCTAATCCAGTTAGTGTTTGTGGCCAAAATGTAAAAACCTAAACTTATATGTTGCCAAAATATAAAAAACAAAACTTAAGGGGCATTTTTGAAATTAAACCTTCAACTTATAAAATCCCCCCCCCCCCCTAATATTCTGCAACAGACTCCCCCCCTTTCTCTTTCTCTCTCTCTAAACCACCACCACCACCTTCACCGGAAACCACCACCACTTACCACCACCCTTCACCTTCATCCACCTACCATTTTCATCAGCCACTCACCACCACCAACTTCCAGCAGCCACCCCATCCACCCCTAACAACCACCACCCTAACAACCATTGTACCACCGCCGTCTTACCACCTTTCACCTCCACCGCCGAGCCAAATCACCACCCCACTGCAACCACCTATAAACCCGACCCAGACCACCCTCCGAACCCAACCTTAACCTGACCCGACCCACCGGTAACCCTACCCAACCCTTCACTCACCGTCGTCTTCTTCCTCCTTTCTCCTTCTAGCTCTCTCTCTCTCTCTCTCTCATCTGCTTCTCTCTCTTCCTCTGCTCCGACGACAACACAACAACACGGCACCGGTAGTGATTTAGGGGGTTTAGGGTTCCGATTAGGGTTGACGGCGGCGGTTGTGATACTTACCGGTAGGGGTGTTCATGGTCCGGTTTTGGCGGTTTTTAGGTCAAACCGTGAACCGAACCGTTAGTAACGGTTTTTGAATTTTGTAAACCAAAACCAAACCGTAGAAATTTTAAACCGAACCAAACCAAACCGTTAGTAGCGGTTTGGTTCCGGTTCGGTTTCGCGGTTTGGGCTCGTTGAATCTTTATTCAAGATGTCTCGAATTTGCAAAAAAAAAAAAAAAAAAAGAATGTCGTCCACAACTCCAAGTTCCTTTAAACATAAAACAAGCTTTTTTGTAATAATTAACAATCCAAATATCTTAAAAGACCATCTAATTTAGCAAATACATAAATAAAACATACCCAAACACATCAAAACAAAGGTTGAATTTGAAATTTAAAAAACTTACATAAGGATTTAAATTACTGTAATAAAATTATATGCTAATGTAAAATGAGTTAGCCCACTATTACTTTACAAAAATTTAGTTATAGGCAAAAACAAATTTTATTTTATCTATGTCTATATATAATATGAAAATATTTATAAGAAAATATAAAAATCCTTACTGTCCGGTCCGGTTTTTTGCGGTTGGTTTCCGGTATAAACCGTAGACCAAACCGTTTGCTACGGTTTGAAAATATTGAAACCGACCGACTGAAAGTTAAGTAAAAAAACCAACCATGAAACCAAACCGACGACCGGTTTGGGCGGTTTCACGGTTTGAAACCAAGCCGTGAACACCCCTACTTACCGGTAGTGATTTAGGGGTTTAGGGTTCCGATTGATGGTTGGTTTAGAAACAGAAGGGTTATCGGGGGAGGAGGAGGAGGAGGGTTGTGATTTAGGGGTTTAGGGTTCTGATTGATGGACGGTTGTGATACGAACCAGAAACAGGGGAGGAGGAGGAGGAGGGTTGTGATACTTACCGGAGAGGAGGACGACGACGGCGGCGGCGGCCACCGGTCACCATCACCGGTGACCTTCTGTGTGCAGAGAACAAATGAGGAGGGGGGGGGGGGGGGTTGGGTTTATAAACTTTAAAAAGTAATAATAAAAATAATAATAATAATAATAATAAAAAGTTTCAAAAATGTCCCAAAGTTTTTGTTTTTACATTTTGGCCACGAAGACTAACCAGGTTAGACCTCCGTTAGTTTTGGGGTGATGGAAGAAAATAAGTTGGAAGTTGGGAGTGATATTGGCCAAAGTGATAGTTGGAAGTATTATCCGCCAATAGGCGATAGTTTGGAGTAATTAAATCCATTTTCCCTTTAATATAAGTATTATTATGACAAAGTTTTAAAACTCATACAAGTTTAGCTAAGATAATTCATTGTGGTAACATAAATTATTATCTTCCAACGCCATTATATAAAACTAGATTTTATCCCGGGAGCGTCCCGGGGTTGAAAAATATAACAATTCTAATAATACTAATACTTCTCTTGATTAAGTATACCTATGCATCTTTAGAAGAGTAAATTTCAATGATAGCATGGCGAATGGGCTGAATTTCAACATCGTAGATAAGAACCTGGTTTAAAAGAAAAAAACATGATTAATGAATAACCTGAACACTTTGTGTTTTTTTTCCCGTGTTGAAAGAAAAAGGTCTTTTTTTTCCCGTATAAAACGCTCGTTAATTTGGTGTAATTTTTTTCTTTAGAAAATCTCGTATATAAAAGATACTAACGTTTTAAAAATTATGAGAGGAAATATAAGAGAGAAAAAATTAAATTTGTTTTTCCTAAAATAACTCAATTTAATTTTAGTAAATTAGGTTTTATATTATTATTTTTTTTAATTTGCCACATGGCATTACACATGGAACACTTAAGGAGGAGAATGCCTACGTGAATGTCATGTCATTAAATTTGCTTTCTTTTATTATATATATAGATTGTTCAAAAATATTGTTATCCCGTGTGTTTATTTAGTTTGGGTGAGTTTCATTTTCATATAAAAGTTGATTATCTTCTAAGGGCATTTAGGGAAGAAAAGTGGTAAAATTTAGGAAATTGTAAAGAAACCTTTGGTATGTCATCTTAACTTTAAACAATTTAGACATCTTTACACATGCCTACTCCTTTATAATGTTTTATAATTATAATATAATATAGATAGGTAATGCCTACACATCACTAGCGGATAATTAGGTATGAAACATGTT
This sequence comes from Ambrosia x helenae, assembly GCA_030844895.1. NCBI lineage: Eukaryota > Viridiplantae > Streptophyta > Magnoliopsida > Asterales > Asteraceae > Ambrosia > Ambrosia x helenae. The sequence goes on along the minus strand of JAUTDX010002416.1, from coordinate 13,796 downwards.
AGAATACTAGCTATACTAGGTCAAACAGGTTAGGATAATAAGTATTTAAAACAATTATTTTTTTAACAAACAAACGGGACTTTTTATTTCACCTCAATTATGTCATCACAATTACATCTTAGAAGCATATAGCATAGCAAGAGGCTACTTGGGTCAAAGATGCACCCTTACACCTATTACATATTATAATACACCAAAAGATAAACACTTGAAGTCACTTCCTGCAATACTTTTCACACCCGAGTGATACATCTCAGATCCTACCCATTGTCGAAAATCGAGTAATCCCACCACATTGCCTTTTCCAGGTTTGTTAAGTTGCCCCGCTTGATCATCCACCAAAAGACTCTAATTTCACTTATTTAAAACAATACTTTAATGAAACAATACTTTATTATATAAAATAAGTTAAGAACGGTAGGGTCAAAGTCGTTACGCTTATTTAAAGTTTAAACCAAAGTTTAAATAAATAAAAAAATAATAGTGAACAGGGGGGCAGGAATTATGAGGTGTTTGAGGAAGTCCATGTCGGGTAGTCACGTGTAACTCCACCGTCCCATTCTTTATAACGCAATTTCCTTTCACGCGTTTTCACAAATTTACACTTTTCCCCGACAATGTTTATGGTGTACAAGCGATTGGTATCGATTAGGGTCGTCCCTAAAAATTTAGGTGTCTGGACTGAGCCGTGAAATATGTATGTGACCCTTAGTCTTATGTCTTTTAAGAAATGTTTTCATAACCGAAGCGGACGTTGAACCAGTATTCTTACCGGTTCCCTATTCGGACCGGTCGAACCGGATATAGAATCGAAAGTATCGTAATAATTATAAAAGTTAATATGTTTGGCTAATTGGCTCATAAAAAACCACAATTTCTTAAAATTCCATAATAAGTTGAAGGGTCATTATCTTATGTATAGACTATAAAAGTTCTTTAATAAATGAATTTGACTTACACCATCTGCAAAAGCATGAAACAATTACTGTTTTGTAGTACTACTATATATTAAAATTCATTGCAAAGGCTGCACAATTACTGTACTACAACACAAATCTCAAGTAACACACTTCAACTATTTTTTTTTTAATATCGTATCCTTCTAATCTAGTTTTTCATGTATGACTCATTTTCTTCCTTATCTATTTTTCACCTTCTTACGTTTATATCCGGTGATGTTCAAGAAGAGATCATTTTTTTGTCGAAAACAGAAAGAAAATACTTGCAGAAAGAAAACACTCGTCCTCCCTGCACCCCCTCATAACCGGCCCTAGTGTAAATCATGTTAGGCCCGCGGGTTATGAGTTAACGGGTTGAGATGTTTAACCTGAGCATGACTTATTGTTATTCGTGTTAGAAGTTTCAACCCTAATTTGCATGCACATAAATTTGGTATCGTGTAAGCAAATTGTTGATTTATAAGTTGGTTGTCGGTCTAGTGTTTAATGGGTGAGTATTAGTGTGACAAATAAATAATATGGTCTTACAATACTAATACTGTTAAGATTTACTGTATTAAAAAGTTAAAAAGAAAATGAAATTATAAAAGTTGATTATTACTTAAAACTAGCGGGGAGCTCGCGCAATGCAGCGGGTTGTGCAATTTATATGTGTAAGTATAATTGTGTCGTTGATAATTCGGTGGAATGCATTGTTATATAATGATTTTAAATCATATATTTACGAAAATATTTATAAACACAAAGATTGAAACTCAGGTGGGGGTTAGTTTGTTTGTTTTGGCTATTTGGCAGGGAATATTTAAGTACAACTCACAAAATGTTATACGAATAAAATATTTCAAAACCTAATAATCGGTCTCCAACCTTAATGTTCATCAAATCAATCGATTATGAAGAAAGTCACCTAGTAGGGTGCATGTGCAAGCATATAAACGAACTGAACGAACACGAACAAAGGTATGTTCATGTTTGTTCATTTAAATTTAACCGAACAAGAACACATTTTTGTGCCCGTATTCGTTCATTAAGAAATTTGTCATGTTCGTTTATGTTCGTTCATTTAAAACCTAAATGAACAGTTTATGAACGAACATAAACGAACGTTAATGAACATAATAAATGTAAACGAATTTGTATTACTAAAAATCCCAATTATTAATTGTTATATTTATACAATTAGCTAAACCCAAATTAATATTTATATATTATATAAATATAACTACTTATGTTATTAATAAAATTTAAACAGACAAAAAATGACCATAAATAAAAAAATATAAATGAACAAACACAAACGGACGTTCATGAACATAAATGAACGAACACAACGTTTGTTTTGTGTTTGTTCATTTATTATATAAACGAACTTCCTGCCGAATAAGTTCACGAACAGTTCATGAACGTTTGGTTCATTTACAGGCCTATGCACATGATTCTGCACTGCGTTACTTGTTTTTTGTAGTTTTCTTATTCGTATATCATTTTCTTACAAAAGTTTATTATGTTTTTAAAGGTATTAGGTTTGTTGCATCATTTTGGTGGATATACGTCATAAGCATTACGCATTTTTCACTTTGAGTAAAAGACCAAGAATTTGTGCTTATGAGAACAAGGAAAACTATATAACGTTGTAAGTAAAAGACAACGATATTTCTACAATACGTGTAACAATAAATCATAGAATGATAATGAATGATGTTTCGAGTAACTATTTTGAATATCTAATATATCATAAATCAAACTATGGAAACAATAAAAATATTACGCTTCGAATGAAGGACAAAAAAAAAACCACTCACTATGAAAACAAATTAAATTATTTATAAATTACGCTACAAGTAGAGGACCACATAATCCATACCTAAATATCAAATTCTTGATTTCTAAATATAGTTGTAAAATCAAGATTTACTTTGGAATTTATATTTGTAACGTATTCATCTGATTATAAAGTCAAATCTTAGAATGCTACGATATAAAGCTCTTCATAGAATATTAAAAAAAAATATTTATAAATTTCAGAATGATTTGTTAATGGTTAATGTTACATAATCCTACTCCTAAATTAGATCAGATTATACATAATGTACCTAATGCCAACCCTGGTCTCTCTCCAAGAGGCACAAAGCTTGTAATGCCCAGCCAAAGATGAAATGGCAATTCAAAATGAATTTATGCATTAGGGAAAATCTCATTTCTATTTGTTTCATTATTTAAGAAATCATAACAATACTAATATTACTATTAATTAATCATTCCTAATGCATCTTGTTCAAACCAATTTTACAGTAATGCTAATAAGAGATCTTTAGTCTTGTTATAGTTTGCCTAATATTTGTGTTAGTTTGTTGGAAGTTGGAACCTTGTAAACAGACTTGTAGATCAGTAGAGTTACCTTTTAATGACAAAAACTGAAAGCCAGTCTAAAATAGTAAAAAGTATTTTGTGCTGTCGGGATTCTCACAGGAGCTCTGTAGTGTCAAGGAAGCTGGAAGCGGCTCTGTCCGAGTGAATGGCTTTTTGACAAGATATGAGAGCTTAATGTGTGTCGCCTAACGTTTGGTGTCGACCAATTTCCGTATAGTATTTGTGAATCCATAAAGACCAGAGTGGAAGACAAGTCTATTTTTGGTTACACCAAGGTCACACGTTTTATAACAAACCGTAAGGATTAAGGAGCGTCAAATTTAATGGGGCATGATTTGTGTTAATTTATGTTACAAAGTGAAACTGTTATCCAAATGCAGTTAGGAAGAACAAATGGCTCAGTATCGTATATAGATGCATTAATGAACAATTCCATATGTAATTGACAATCTTTAAAATTCCTTCAACCAAACTTAATTATTATTTTTTTTTCTTAATTGACATGTTGACCTCAAATTAGTATTGCGGTCACCAGCTTAGATATTTGATTGTTTTTTAATGAGAATTTGATTGTTTCTTATACGTATTTTATTTATAAGCTTCATTATATTTGTGTAGTTTTATATAAAGCTACTAATGAATAAATGGTTGTGTACCCTTTCAAATACCCATGTTAATTTCATGATTAACTTATAAATTTAATATTTATATTAACTTACTCATCAAATTAATATTTATGTTCAAGGATTACAACATTCAGTTGGGTGTTTATGAAATGGTTACATCTTCATGGGGATACAAAGAGTGCATAAGAGATATATACAATTAGTATTAAAGGTTGTAAATGAGAGCATAAAAGGAAAAAAGTGACAAAAAATTAGAGACATATAAAGGACTCTTGGTATACTATCTTAATATTGGACAATTAGAACATATATACCCATGTCTCCTCCTTTATATTACTTAAAATACAGCTCAACCATTTTAGACAAGTCAACCTAAATACAACTCGTTTTTTTTAAAGAGGCGTGTTATACGATCAAAACCTATTTTATTTTGTTTCATCTCGTGTCAAAAATTGTGAATGTAATTTTGTAATATGATATCTTATTTTATTCATCATGAAAATGCATATTGTAACTTATGACATTAAATTTAGAGAAAAAAAGAGAGACCGATCAAGTTTATATAATCTTTTCAACCAGGAACGGATTATCTTGGTGTTTTTTTTTTCTTTTTGTATGGGTTAGACTACCATTGAATAAACCAGACGTTGATGGGTCAGGTCGAACTTAGACCACCGTTGAATAAACCAGGACGTTGATGCGTCAGAACTAGTAAGACGCTAGCGCAAAAGAAAAGTTAAGAAGTCTGTCCTTAACGACGAAAGTAAAAGTTAAGAAGTCTTGTTGATTAAATTGTCAGTATTGATTATTATTGGTAAACACGTCATAGTTTAGATTATCAAAATCAATTTAGCTAAGTAACTAGTTAGACTATTATAAATCTGTATGTTTCATGTGGTTTCTAAGAGAATATATTAGCAATACGTAAATCATGTCAATGATTTGCGTAATTATGTCTGTCATTTATGTATAGTTATTGTAATTGATTATGTAATATTTCCTTACCATGTATACGTTTATCTTAGGTCTCTATATTGTACATGTTTTGTTATTAATAAAATCAAGAGATTGAGTCTCCTCATTTACATGGTATCAGCCTAAGGCGATCCATTCCTTCTTTTCCTCCTTTTCCCTTTTCTGATCGTAATTCCAATCCTTCAGACAAATATTAGCGCATCTATAAACCTGTGAACTGTAGCGCACCTGCACCCTTTAGCGCATCCCTGTGAATCTGTATTAGCGCACCCTTTAGCGCATCCCTGTGAATCTGTATTAGCGCACCCTTTAGCGCATCTCCTCCCTACCTCTGACTTTCTGCCGTCGCCTAAATCATCCTCACCACCTTCCCACTCACCCTCATGTAATTTGTGTCCGCCTCACTCACCAACCCTGACACCTTTTCCTACTCCATCTCTCAGCCCACAACCTTCTGCCCATCATCAACAACAACATCCCTCCTCATCCGAACCTCACACACCAGTAGCCCAATCCACTTTTTCCATCCCTTCCACTTCGGCCTAACAAGAAAATTCCCAGCCTAACCCACCTCCTGCTCAACCGAATCCACCAGCCCCAACCCAAACCGCTTCCGTTAACACTCGACTCTGGATCCTCTTTTGTACCAATACCATCACACCTCATGAGGACTTGATCGAAAAACGACATTTACAAACCAAAACATTATGCTAACCTTTCTTTGTTTTCAGGTCCATTACATCATGCTTTACTTGCAGCACAGGATCCTCGTGGTTATAAATCAGTTGCCAAGCATTCTAAATGGGTACATGCGATGGAAGAGGAACTTCAGGCTTTACGCACCAACAACACTTGGGTCGTTGGTTCCAAGTGGATTTTCAGAACAAAGTACAAGGCGGACGGTTCCAAGTGGATTTTCAGAACAAAGTACAAGGCGGGACGGTTCCATCGATAGATACAAGGCTCGTTTGGTTGCCCAGGGCTTTATCCAAGTCCCTGGCCTAGATTTTTCTCATACCTTCAGCCACATTGTCAAAGCCTGTACGGTTCGGGTTGTACTTGCTCTTGCTACTATTTACGGATGGTCTCCCCATCAGTTAGATGTCCGAAATGCTTTTCTCAACGAAAATCTCACAGAGACCGTATACATGGAGCAGCCTACTGGGTTCGTTGATACTCGCTTTCCAAACTATGTATGTAAATTGAAAAAAAGATCTATATGGACTCAAGCAGGCACCACGTGCCTAGTTTAAGTGACTTAGCAATTTTTTGGTATCTAATGGTTTCACTTGCAGCAAAGCAGACACCTCACTTTTTATCTTTAAGAACGGATCTGCTATCGTTTATCTTCTCGTGTATGTCGATGACATAATTATCACTGGCAGCGATCCATTTCTTCTTCAATCTTTTGTCACTCATCTGCACAAGGAGTTCTTTGTTAAAGATTTGGGCAGCCTTGGTTACTTCTTGGGTCTTGAAGTTAGACATCAGGATAACGGTATTTTCTTGAGTCAAGCTAAATATGCTCATGACATCTTGGCTCGTGCAGGAATGTTGGATTCGAAACCTACTTGTAACACCCTAAACCGTTCTAACAGAAAATACGCAGCGGAAATACGAACCAGAAAATTTCTTTCTTTATAAAAACATTCTCGAATGTTTGAAAACATATCTCCAAGATAATATATGTGTTACGTCTTTTATTATTTCTTAATTACATTCAATACAACTTATCTTTATTAGGTAACGTGACGTGACCCAGTACAATCTGCGTCCTGACTCGATCTCCAACCATTCCTTTTTTTGTGAGGTAGACTAGACAACCTGCAACCACCACATAACTATTTCGTTAGTTCATTAAGTGACTTCATGCAATTATTCACAATGTGGAGATAACATCCAATAATACTCTACGATCATGTCCAAATGCCTTTTGCAAGTTCGGATCCGATCTCTGGATCCTAACCTCTGATTTCCATGCATTCACACTTACATACATGCATCTTTATTACCATCCTCATAACAAAAGGTTAATAACACAACAATATATACGTGCATACGAATCCCATATACAAGTTATCTTGACCTGTCATACTATTCTCCATTCATGTATTTACTAGGAGAACATGACATCTCTGATCCTATAACCAATCTACACATAATGACCAACCTTTACATACATAACACCTTCATACTTACCTGAGTGTAAGGAACCTATGCATACACTCTATAATGTAATCATCCAATGCATGACAACTCTACTTACCAAACGGTTTACCTCATGTATAATCTTGCATAACTATATAATTTAATCTAAATATTTACACCCATGAATAAATGTATCTCTCTCTCGATATATATATATATATATATATATATATATATATAATATACACACACACACACATACTCTATACATTGTACCATTCATTCTTATGCCATATTTGCAAATCTCAGGTATGTTGCATGCTTAAAATACCATCACTTCATTATTTTTTTTTATCTTTGTAGACCCTTTTATCCAACTACTTTCATTGTTGTGAGGTGAACTATACTTGTTCAATAACAACATCCATTCACTTGTCTTACTAAAAATTACCATTTCATTCTTGTTTCCCATTATACACTAATACATAAACGTGCATTTACTAAACTAAGAGTTTAATTCATAAGTCACTTACCTTTGCCCGAAGGAGTGTTGTCGTTCATTCCATCCATTTGACCCGTTATCTTTCAATCCGTGTCATTCCTACTTTAACAACAAGTCGAACTTGCAAACCATTAGAACATATAACGGGTCACTTTATAGAAATAGTGCACTTTATGTTTGCACTTCATAGACTAGTGAACATCAAAACTTCCATGTGTGCACTTTTTAGAAATATTGCACACCATAAATTCATGTCATCGTACTTTTAATTCACCAATAAACCAACGTATAAGTTTTGGGATATAATCCAACACGTTTAATCCATTCACCCAAGTGACCCGTTTGGATGATTCTCCCATATTATTGGCTTAACCAATTATTTCATGACATTATGATCACTCATAGCAATTAAATCCACAAAATGAGTTAACCTAAAGTTTATACCCACTTATCCATCCTTTCATTATTATCATTCTTCATACACATGTGAATTCAATTACATAAATTTTTTTTTTTTTGAATGAATAAAAAATCCATTTGATATTTTATATATTTCAATCATAAACGCATAAACGCGACTAATTACATCAAGATAGCGGGCAGGCGGGCAACAAGCTGCGCCGCCACCCCTTTCTGGATGGCAAACCCTAACCTACTGAAAACGAACCCATGTCCCCCCGGAGTTGAGACACTGCTATGAATAACCCGTTGGACTCTGCTTAGGAAACGGATGGCTTCCGGTGCCAAAGAGCCAAAGGTATCAAATGCCAGGGGAACAAAAACGTGTTGGTTCTCCTCGCAAGCTTTAGCATGCTTCTCAACTTTCTTCGCCTCTGCTTTCCGCACCGCTTGCCCTACTAAAAAACCACTATCCCTCAAACCAACCAGAGGAGATACACCTGTTAGGTCGACGCAAACATGTTTCCCCCCGGCCCACCCAAAGACAAGCAGGTCTGCTGGACGTAGGGTGGATCTCCCGTCAGCGGGGTCCGAGAGGAAATTCACAGGAGCTTCCCTCTTGGCTGATATCCCAGCCTTTCTTAAAATGTCCCAAAGAACGTCCCGGACCCAGTCATGTCTATATTTGAAACCAGGCAACTCCTTACAATGAACCGCGTGTTCCCCGTATTTGTCCAAGCATGCCTTACGGCAAATCGGACATACTTCATCTTCATGGTACATGGGGATCACCAAACGATATTTAAGAATTGCCCTGTATTCAACCCTACACATGGTTTGGCCCAAACCTTCGATTGGAATAACATTCAGGAAATCTTGGGCATGGGGGCTTTGCAAGCATTCAATAACTGCCTTTTGGCGGGGGGACAGATCAAAAGTTTCACCCAGGCTCTGTGCGATTTTGCCAAAGAGGGCATTCGCCAAAGTTTTCTGAGGCTTTGGGGGGGCGGTGTCCTTGTTAGAAAAACCGCCAATATCAAAACCTGGGAGAAAGTCATTTATCCTTTCGAGGGCCTGTACGTAGTCCAAGTCCATGTCGACAACCCCACTATTCCTTAAGATGTGGTCTTGGAGATTCCAAGACTGAGCTCGCGATGCCACAAAAGCATACACCCCAACATCTTTTGCTGAGAGGAGCCCTAATCCTCCCAAACGCATCGGCAAGGATGCCAGTCGCCACTGTAGGTCACCAAAGAACGGACCCCCACATACCACTATGCCTTCGATGGCTTCCCGCAGACCTTTGTCAAAACATGATATCGCTTCATCCATCATGGCGGGTTGGTCGAAAACCATATCAAAGGAACTCCGATTTAGGTGATTTAGGAGTCCATGAAACCATATCAAAGGAACTCCGATTTAGGTGATTTAGGAGTCCATGAAACCATATCAAAGGAACTCCGATTTAGGTGATTTAGGAGTCCATGAAACCATATCATTCATTTTTTTTGAACTCAGGTTTACTCTTACCTTTCGGTTGTTCATACATTCGAATGACATACTTTGAATGCATACCTAGTAAATTGTGTATCAACTTCTTACCATATATTCACAATGCATATCACGATTCCCTATACATTATAATCCTCGGGAACTCGTTCCATCGTATCAAAACCATTTTCTGACGAAATGCTAGTTCCCTAACGAACATCATTAATTCTTATTTATTGACTCATAATTGATATTATGCTTTATCCGTGAACAGAAATAAGTAAATGTTTGTTCCTACCCTCTTAGGTTAACAAGAGGCATTCATGCAATTATCAAGCTTGTTAAATCTATCATTGTCATTTTTCAACTTATCTAACCAAACTTGATCTTTTATCCATACATTTTAGTCTCCATGGCGCTCATCATAAGCTTACTACTCCATTCGACTATTAATATGCCTTCTAAGTCCTTTCATAACACGCAAACCATTATTTACATATGTATATCACAAACATTCGATCATGGTATCGTTATCATATTGTAGTTACTATATCTTCCCTACTTATTCACACTAATTCAAATGCTAAAACTCATTCTATACCCACTACCATTAAATTTTCAGTGTACACCCATTAAGATAAATTTTAAGTCATTTCATTCATGCTAATTTATTCGTTTATACGGGGGTACTATTCAATCTACCAATTTCCTACTTAGCCATCATAAAATAACCAAAGTCACTAACCTTCCTTTCACGGCATTAACAAACCATCCGTATGTCAGATTGACCTGCTCCTTCACAAGTCCATGCCATATCTAGCTTGGTTTAGTTCATTCACAGGATAAGTTCCAACTCGTAGCATCATATCACCCGTCCCATAGATTTCATTAAATCCAAAATTCGACCATTCGTATCTACAAAGTCATTGGTTAGAGATGAACCTTACATTCATAACAATTATCTTTCAATATTTCATGCAAAATTTCTTTCACTTGCATGTCTTACTGTCTATAAAATTCTTTCATAAAATTCCCGTTAAAATACACAACTAAGTTACATATATTTCATTCTTACATAAGTCTTTACATTTTATTGGATAGTTGGATACTTTGCAAATTTTTCGCAATTGGTTTCATTCAGTTCATGCAATAAACATTTCTTGCAATCTTATTAATACTTGCGTTACTCTTACCCCTTCAAATCGTTTGACTTTTCAAAGCGTCAAAGTGGCAATTCATTATTAACTAGCTTTCCACAATTATATACTGTCTAATCCTACCTATACTCTTATATGTAATACATATATATACATCCAGTTGGTCACATAACATGGTATCCAACTAGGTTATTAAACTACGTACTTACAACTTTTAAATCTATCATTGTTAGAGACGGAAACGTATTCCCTTCTTCATTCCCGCCCGATACTTTTTTATGGATTTTACCTTTATTCATGTATGTTTGGAATCATACTTACCTATAGTCTCAAACATTTTTCATTCAACACACATTTGATCCATACACACCTATGGACTTATTTCCTTTCATTCAACACATGTTTGATCCATTCTTATCTATGGACTCAAACTATTCATTCAACACATGTTTTATCCATAGTTACCTATGGACAACTCAATCCGTTTCAAGGGTTATTCTACATATCGACAATGTTCCACCGATTTGACCCCTCACATGGGTCATTTTACATTTCTACAAATTTTCTAGCAATTTGACCCATCATGTGGGTTATTCTACCTTCCAAGTTTGCTAGGCACACCTGTGATGATTCTCACGGTCCCACATGTATATATGATTCTTGTTAAAAAGTTAATTATATACCCCTCTTGACTCGCGCATCATGCCACGAAGTCATTTCCCACATTCTTGACTTGTGCAGCTTGCCACGAAGTCAATTTCCATACTTTGACTTGCGCATCTTGCCACAAAGTCAATTTCCACACTTTGACTTGTGCATCTTGCCAAAGGTCAATTTCCACACTTTGACTTGGGAATCATGCCACAATGTCAATTTCCATACTTTGACTGTGCATCTTGCCACAAAGTCAATTTCTTATCAATTGAATTTGCATCTTTTAATGAATCATTTCTCGTCCAATTATCAATAAGGTATGCTACACTTGTTCTACCATACCCACTTATCATTCATTCTGACCCCATATGTGAATTTGTCAATTTATAAAAATCCATATGTATGGTAGGGGCTAATACATGGCCAGTGTGTTAGTAAATCCTACCGTACACACGGCGTCCATAAATCACTACGTCACATTATGAGAATGATGAATTTTAACTCATGTCTTATTTCTTTACCCACCCTTAGACAACTTATTGAGTTGTTTTTCACTTAGATATCTATCCTCCTACTGTCATACTTTTATCTACATTCATATTCTCAACTTCATTACGTCAACATTCTACTTACTACTTACTAAACTAATAAATCTTACCTTTCATGCGTTCCTTCCAACATGTATAATATTTCTTCATGTACGTGCCACGTTTGATTTGTGACTTCCTTTTCTTTCATTTTCCTGAAGTATGAATTTATGATAGATGACCTTTCCTTCTGTTCCACATGTTCTAGAGTCTGCCTTGGACCACGCCCTAGAGGACTCTTCATCATCCACTATAGCTCACCTTAACAAAACAACTCAATTAGTTCTTTCGTATCACGTGAATTATTAATAAAATCTACTTTTAGGTCTCGATCGAGTCTTGGATTGTACGGGTCACTAATTTCAAGAGCACACACGTTTGAGTTCATGTACTTACTTCCTTGTACAAGATTTCACTCAAACCAGGGCTCTGATACCAACTTGTAACACCCTAAACGTTCTAACAGAAAATACGCAGCGGAAATACGAACCAGAAAATTTCTTTCTTTATAAAAAACATTCTCGAATGTTTGAAAACATATCTCCAAGATAATATAGGTGTTACGTCTTTTATTATTTCTTAATTACATTCAATACAACTTATCTTTATTAGGTAACGTGACGCGACCCAGTACAATCTGCGTCCTGACTCGATCTCCAACCATTCCTTTCTTTGTGAGGTAGACTAGACAACCTGCAACCACCACATAACTATTTCGTTAGTTCATTAAGTGACTTCATGCAATTATTCACAATGTGGAGATAACATCCAATAATACTCTACGATCATGTCCAAATGCCTTTTGCAAGTTCGGATCCGATCTCTGGATCCTAACCTCCGATTTCCATGCATTCATACTTACATACCTGCATCTTTATTACCATCCTCATAACAAAAGGTTAATAACACAACAATATATACGCGCATACGAATCCCATATACAAGTTATCTTGACCTGTCATACTATTCCTCCATTCATGTATTTACTAGGAGAACATGACATCTCTGATCCTATAACCAATCTACACATAATGACCAACCTTTACATACATAACACCTTCATACTTACCTGAGTGTAAGGAACCTATGCATACACTCTATAATGTAATCATCCAATGCGTGACAACTCTACTTACCAAACGGTTTACCTCATGTATAATCTTGCATAACTATATAATTTAATCTAAATATTTACACCCATGAATAAATGTATCTCTCTCTCTCGATTATATATATATATATATAATATATAACCACAACATACTCTATATATTGTACCATTCATTCTTATGCCATATTGCAAATCTCAGGTATGTTGCATACTTAAAATACCATCACTTCATTTTTTTTTATCTTTGTAGACCCCTTTTATCCAACTACTTTCATTGTTGTGAGGTGAACTATACTTGTTCAATAACAACATCCATTCACTTGTCTTACTAAAAATTACCATTTCATTCTTGTTTCCCATTATACACTAATACATAAACGTGCATTACTAAACTAAGAGTTTAGTTCATAAGTCACTTACCTTTGCCCGAAGGAGTGTTGTCGTTCATTCCATCCATTTGACCCGTTATCTTTCAATCCGTGTCATTCCTACTTTAACAACAAGTCGAACTTGCAAACCATTAGAACATATAACGGGTCACTTTATAGAAATAGTGCACTTTATGTTTGCACTTCATAGACTAGTGAACATCAAAACTTCCATGTGTGCACTTTTTAGAAATAGTGCACACATAAATTCATGTCATCGTACTTTTAATTCACCAATAAAGCAATGTATAAGTTTTGGGATATAATCCAACACGTTTAATCCATTCACCCAAGTGACCCGTTTGGATGATTCTTCCATATTATTGGCTTAACCAACTATTTCATGACATTATGATCACTCATAGCAATTAAATCCACCAAATGAGTTA